>JAUYWH010000011.1:4149247-4166720 GCA_034779795.1 Ctenopoma multispine | reverse complement strand
TAGAAAATTACAAAATAAAAGCGATCACCTAAATTATCAAGTCACATTGCTCACACAGTGTCTTGATGTCGTTTACATCACTTGAAAGATTTTTCACAAAATATTGAGTTTTTATGTATTTTTAAAAATGTTCTTTTGAACAAAGGATAAATCCAAAAAAATGATTTCACTGTCAAAGCAGAACTTGTGAAATGTTTATAATCTAGTCCACATATGTCAAATAAAATATAATCAATATTTTCAATATTCAAACTTCTGGCAACTGGACTTCTTTTTTGGTTGAATATATTTGGATGAGTAGTGAAACGTTTCAACCATCAAGAAAGAAATTCAGTTGCCAGAACTCAACTTCCAGATACCTCCACATTAGTCTATGTGTTACGTGACGTAGCAGACAGTGAATGAATAAACACATGAGAAATGTCACAGTTCAAACATAGATATGTTACCTACTGCAGGTGTTGGCTTTAAAAGCTTTATTTTGTGAGAAAGTAAGATTTAGAAATTTATGTTTCTTGTGCCTTAATATGTTGTTTTGTAAAGATGTTATTTATTTTTACCATTTTGTTTTATTTTATTATTCAGAATTACCAGAATTATTTAATATTTTTGTCTGTCTGATTACATCATTTCTAAAAAAGAAGTTTTTAAGTTAGACATTACAATCTTTTACTTACTTGAGTAGTCTTTTCATGAAGTACTTTTCTACTCTTACGTGAATAATTTTTTTGGTGACTACTTTTTACTTCTACTTGAGTAATACTATTGTTCATTCTTATTAATTATTAGGTATTTATTATTGTTATAATGATTGTTAATGCTACTCTTACTTGAGTACAATTTTTGGCTACTCTACCCACCTCTGACCAGTCATAAGTTTAAACACACATATGAATTACCATGTTTTTAACTGTATATATAGAGACAGAGAGGGAGAGAGTATATATACTATATATAGTATATAAATAAAACGGGTGCAAAAGACAAAATGTTTGCAGATGTTATCAGTGTGTTCACTTAATGTCATCATACTTCGTAAATAAAACAACACAGAGTGCTTTATAAATCATCATTGCTTTATTAACAGAGTAAAATAGGTTCAATAAGGATATGAACTAATACCAGAGCAGAAAAACGTTAATGCCAATACCAATACCGTATCGATGGGATAATAATAATTTTAACTACACAATAAAAATTAAGCAAATTAAACAGGTTTATTCAGACAAAGTATTAGTGACATTTACACATAGGCACTGAAAAAGTAAAAACGTTAAATATTCACAAACAAATAAATATACAGGTACAGTTTCATATTAACTATCCTAAATATGCAAAAGATGGGGCGTAAAATAAGTGCAATAGGTAAGACATCACAGTACAGAAACCCTACATACCTTCATAAAATAATAACAGGCTTTGGTTTGGCATTATATTATCTATGCTTACACACATTTCATCCATGTAATACGAATCATTCTAATAAACATGAGCATTGACCTTTAATGCATATTATGCACCACAGTTTTCCAGTAGAATTAAACTGCTGCAACAGTAAGTTTACCATCAGGATATCTGTCTGAACCTGTACGTCCTCCATACATTTTTTTACACACGTTAGCCTCAAAACCAGAGTGTGGACACGTGTAGGGTCTCTCACTTTGCCATGCCTTCAACCATACACAGAATAGAAGAATCCTGATATAAAATGTCAGCGATAGCAATAACATTCATTATAACAACGGTTTATACATGGGAGGTTTACCCAGAAAAGGAATAGATATTGTATACTTTGAAAGAGAAAGGTGCAATATATCTGCAGGTTAGTTTGATAGTTTGGTAAGACTGCTAGGTGTTAGACAAAGCCCTGGTTTAAAGTCATATACTGGTTACAGTTCTACTATATAATGTGTCTGTCTACTTCTAATTAAAGGTAAATAGTCAAAACACTTGTACAAAAAAAGAGATCCACCTTCCCATTTGTTTTTTACAAAAATTAATGATGAAATGGCCCGTTTTAACTGTCTCAATGACAACTGAAAGTCATGTCTGTTTTTTGTTTTTTACATTTTTGCTTCCCCAGTAATCAGCAATGTTTATACTGTATATGGTGCAATAATATTTCACTTTACTTAACATTTGCTACCACGCCCTTCAGGACGTCTGTATTCTGTATGATAAGTGTCCATAATGCCCAGAAAATAGTGAAAAACAACAATTCTACACAGATTGTCTTTTGCAACGTTTCTCTAAGAAATGCCGCTTTTCAGCGTTAACTGGGACCTTTTCTTCTATACATTCAAAACTCAAAAGCTTTAACTATCTAAAATTACTTATCTATAGCTAAAATAAGTGTGGATTATAAACTACAGATATCACTCACTACTAGAAATAGAGAAATTCTTCTTTTATCTCATTGAGCAATTTTATCCCACTTTAGTACTCATAAGAGAGCTGAGGTGACTTTAACACAGTGGAGGGAGAAGGTCTTTAATTTAGATATGTAAAATAGGTTTTAAGGGTTCCTTTCCTTACGTTTTATAGTTAGCATCCCTTTTTCACTTGATCTCCATTTCCACATTTCAAAGTTATGGTTCTAATATGTTTTATTAGCAATTTTATGCCACAGTTATATAGGATTGATACAATGCTCATGGTTGCACAGTAAATAGGAAGCCAAAGCTAGCATCGTTACCTTAATAATGCGGATTAACGCGGGATTAAACAGCTAGCCCAGGTCACTTATAACATGAAAATAATCTGCTTATTGGCACCTACCAATGATTTCGTTCTAAAAATGTAACCACTCTTGCCCAAAGTCTGGCACATATTGTTAAACCACAATTTGTTGTTTTCAACAGAGCCAGGCTTGATCAGCTACTCTGCCTTGTTTCTAGTCTTTATGCTAAGCTAGGCTAATTGGGTGCTAAACATACAGTAGCATCCATCTTTTATATCAAACTATTTGGAAGAAAGTAAAAAAGGCTATTTCCTAAACTTTGAGCTGCTGTGTTACTCAAAATCTCTGGACAGAGGTGAGGTGAGGCACCACAAACAGTTGCTAAGGTCATACAAGAGAACGTGCAAGATAGTAGCAATATTATCCAGGCCACAGGCATTTAAATTGTGGACAGTACTAATTTGTATCATGATATATGTATTTAGTAGCACCTAATGTTCAATCTTGACACAGACAGCACTGCAGCCTGAGGATACATCTTAGTCTTTCTTTTATTATAATATTACATTATATTTCATATAATATTGTAATAATAAAATGTTAGTAGTGTCCATTACTATAAACTTAAAAGATACAACTCCTGTTCATATTAGATTACCACTCACATTCTTGTGATATATACCGTTTTCTAGTGAAGCTTTAATGTTGAGTGCACTTGTGAGGCTCATGAAAGGCAAATTGCTCTCCGTGTGTTACTGTGATGCATGTGCCTGTGGTAATAAGGCAGTGAAGCGACTGTATATTTAGTAGGAACGCTGAATAGAAAGTTATGAGGCGACTGAACTCAAACTGGTTCTTAACAAATTCATAAATGTTTAAAACATATGAATGGATTCTGCAAAGTTTAAAAATGCAGCACATGCACACAGATCCTGGTGTGTACTGGAAGGTTTTAGGTTTCACTGAGTGGTCTGATTTGATTTCAGCGAACTCATCTGTATTTGATTTTAGCAGCACCGTCTATAAGAACATCTACACCAAACTGGAGCACTAACACTGGAATGACACACGCAGTCATCCTCTGTACCATTAGTGTTTGCTAGATTTTCCAAACTTCCCAGATTTGCCAGCTTTAGCAGCTTTGGTAGCTTTGATGTCCATCTTGGTCTTCTGGATCCGTGAGAAGATCTCTTTAAAAAGGGCCTTGTACTCTGGAGTGTTCTGTCCCAGCCTCTTGTCCACCGCCTCCACCTGCTTGCTGATGCTCTCGATGGCCTCAGGAGTGGAGGGTGACTGGGTGGGGGTAGGTGGAGGCGCTGGGGTCGGGCCAATGGCACAGTCTTTCATGGACGGGTCTCGGGACACAGGTCGGGAAGTCTGGACTTCGGCATGACACAGACTCTCCTCATGGCGTCTACACTTCCCTAACAACTCCTCATATTTCTCCAGTAAGGCGTGGTACTGCTCATCCACCTCTCTGAGGATGGACATCCCTCTCTTTCTCACGCTGTTGGCGTGGAGAGCGTAGCTGCCCCTCCTGCGGCCAGAGGCGTCACGAGCCACAATGGCATTTAGCGCTGTGTCACTGCAGCTTTTCCTCACAGGGTTGGACTCAGGTAATGCCTCGCCTCCAACACCTCCTCCACCGTCAGTCCCCTCCCTTACACCCCCTCCTGTGTCCCCGAGCTCCACTTCCAGGAAGGTGTCAGTCTCTGGGGTACTATTGAGGACAGTCTGGGCAAGAGTCACTCCGTCGTCTTCGCTGCTCAGTAGGAAAGTCCGAGTGCGACGTAGCTGCTGCAGTTCCTGTAGCTCTACCTCCAGTTCTCGTACCCTCATCTGGCAACTCTCAGCATCCTGGGTGCAAAGACATGTCTTAATTTTCATAACTATAGTCTGGTTTTGATTTATCACAATTCAAGCAATAAATAAAGTGTAAGAACATAAAGTTTGGCAATGCTGTGGGTCAGAGGTTCCCAAACCTGATGCTTCCAACTAGGCAACAGCTGGTTAACAAACAGGACAATAGCTATAAAGAATATTTGACATTCTCACTTGATAACTGGACACCAGAACTATTCTTCACCATACCTGCACCCGCGTCTGCAGCCGGGAGAACTCTGCAAGTAGGACGTTGCACTCCCTCTCCACCCCTTCCCTGCGACCCCTCTCAGTCCGCACGGCTGTTCGCAGGGCCGACACCGCCTCCCTCAGATGCTGGTTGTCCTCTTCGAAAGGCTGACGCTTCACGTCCACAGTAAAGCTCTCAGCTCTGCCTACTACAAACTCATCCTCATATCTGACAAAATGACACATACACAGCTAGTTCTTTACTGGCAGTGTTTCTTTTTTGTTTTTGGAAAAATGACTGCGGGCAAAATAACAGGTACCTGGGTGCTGTGCAAAGCTCCCTCAGACAAGGGAATGAGTGGATGGTCTTGCGCCGTTCCCTCTTCTCCCTCCTGACTCTGAGCTGCTCCATGGAGCGAAGCTGCTCCACCTGCCCTGAGAGAGACTCCACCTGGCTCTGCAAAGCGTCAATGGTCCCTGTTAGCCTGATATTGCAGGAAAAATAAATGTTTGATAAGTAAATGCAGACAATAAAAGCCAAGAGAAAACTTGCACTCCCACTTTAAGTACCTCTCTATCTTTTGTTGCGAGGCCTTGCTGTTCATCACCAGCGTGTGGTTGGTGCGTTCCAGCTCTCTTGCAGTCCCGTCCAGCTGCTCGTACACTTTGGCATGCTGCTCGTTCATGTCCCGAAGAACCTCCAGCTGCTTCGACAGGTACTGTCGCACAAACACATATACTATAATAACACCTTCGCATAGTATAATTGGGCATATTTATGTGAAAACAGCAGCAACACAGGGAAAATTTTAACTTTTATATGACTCATTTATCATTTTTTTAATTTATTGTCCATTTAAACATAAAAACTGTTATATCTATATATCTATATATATATATATATCTATATAAATAACATTTATTTTCTTCCCATCCCATTTTAATCTTTTCCCAGCACCCGGTCATACTTCAATCTCTTGCACTTGCTCTTCGTTGGTGATGTACATCTGCTGCAAGGAGTCCTCCAGCTCCTTGTTCCTCTCCAGCAGAGTTTTCCCCAGCTCAGCCGCCAAGTGGAGATCTAGAATATGAGAAAGTAAATAAGAAAGAGATGAAGAAATATGTCACAAAGGTGACTGACTCTGAATGAGCTTTGTAGATTGAGAAAAACTGATAAAGAAAAAATGACAGCAGAGGGAAAAATAAGATCAGGAACAGGCTGGAAAGGAGGAGCAGATGAAGAAAGAAGGCCGCTGGTATGATTAATAGAGCATGTTCTTCTATTTTAGGGGAGTTTATAACGGGGTCTTGGACAGAATGATCAAAGGGTCCATTACATTGTCTCAGTCTGTCACGATCCTCTTCAATTATAGAGCAGGAAGACAGAGAGACATGTTATCCTCCTCACAGGTCTCACACTCTCTCTGCTGAATATGAAGTTCAGAGATCGGTACAAAGATTATTTAGAGCGACACCTCTCCACTGAGATCAGGACAAAAATAGAATGAGGTTCTCCATGCTCGGATGCTGGAGGTGTGCATTTAATGTGTTATATAAAAGTGCACCGTTGACATTGAATTTCTGCTATTTCTGCCATCATGTTCAACACCAGTTAGTACTTTACTTTTAATGTCGCACTTCTTGTGCTTTCTGATGCACCTCCAAAGTAAGATGAGTCACTCTCATCATTCTTTATTCTGAGTGTGCTCTGACTCAGCGCTGTTGATGGCCTACTGTATATTGTTGGGTCAGCGAGATGTGGTGCAGCCTCTCAGGAAGAAAGCAGAGGACAGAACTAAACAGCCACTAAAATCATTCAGCGATTCCTTGGATGGATGCCAGCTCCAAAGCTCCTTACACAAAGTCCTGGCCTGCATCGCTGCAACATTTACCTATCGTTGCAGATGTGCCATGTCGAAAATGTTGCACTCAGGGTGTACAAACCAACCAATGCAAAAACAAAACAATTTAAAGACATAAAACAGTCAATAGGGTTTTCTGTAAACTTTACATCTGATGAGCTTTTCTTCCTTTTTTTCAAGAGTTATTTGTTTGAAATAATCTCAGAAAGAAAGAACTGGCTGGTTAGCATTAGCAGTGTTAGCAGCAGTGGCTAAACACATATAGAAAATGCACCAGCAACTGAAACTCTACATTGATTATTATTAATAGATTTTCTGTATCTGGAAATGACTCAGTAGACCACACAGTGATGTTGGTGTTGTTCACAGTTGTCTCATAAATAAACTAAGATGAGTTGTATAAGCAGGAGTAGCCATGTCTAAACACCACTGTAAACTCTATTCCTAACCAGGCTTAGGTCTGTCTGACTACTTTAAAACTAAATACCACATTGGAAGCCACACAACCCAGACACTGTCTTTCAGTGTCTGACGCATTCAGATGTGGATTTCTGTTCGACTGCCAGAGAGCGATACACTGAGCACTCTTTAGCCAAAAGCCTCAGTGACAAGAGAGTAACAGCGAAGGAGGAGGAAAGAAGAGGAGAGTGAAGGAAACAAACTGAGTGTGGGAGAGGGGGAAGAGAGCAAATCAATACAACTCAGTGCACTAGCAAACAACTTAGCGAGTCAATACTCTGCACAGACAAGGGTCTGTTAGATGCAGACAGATGTGAGGATTGACTCACACTAATCACATCATGCATGAAGACGACACTTCCTGTATGCTCCAAAGAACCAGCTGCAGGAATTCAATTGTACTTTTTTACACAGTAAACAGAAAGAACCTGTGAGTCTGTGGCTCCGTGTGCACATCAAGACAGCACTGAACGTTCACGATGATCTCCTCCGCACGATGTGTTTTTTTGGCGGATCCATATCACCCATGAGAATCGCAGGAATGTGGAAAACAGGACCTCCTCTCTCCTTCTTTTTCTCCTGTGTTGCAGACCAGACGTCTTAACAGAAGAGCATCTAGAAACATTCAGCAGCCAGCCGTGAATTGCAGCAGAATGCTTTTCTGAACTATAAACTGCTCTGATGTTTGATATCTTCAAAAGCAGTGTATGGAACAGGTCAACGTCATAACAACGGGTCTCTTGCTATTTAATATTCAAGTTATTGGATGGTTTAAATACGTATTAAGCTGTAACTTATTAGCTGGAAGCCTCTCGTGAGACGTACGTCAAACTAACAAGCCTCTTGTCTCACACAACCAAGTATTTGCTTCTTGGACTCGCGCCAGTCGAGCCTCTGGCTAACACACAATGGCCCCAAACAAAGAAACATCCCTAATTACATGTCTGCATCCCGCTTTTCTTTACGTTTTAAGGCTTGAAATGGGAGCTGTAACTACAATACAGGAGTTTTTTTTACATTCCACAGGAGGAATCTGCTTTCCAAGCTTGACATCTGCTAAATTCAGACACAAAGAGAGTGTTTTTATCTCCAAATACATCGACCGATCCACCACTGGAAAAGCAACACTGGAGGACGACTTGAAATGTTATTTACCACACATGTACACAATTCGTGTTACACACATTATGTCTGATAAGAATAAAGACACTGGGCAAACGTTTGAGTAAGTCGAACTCAAAATCACAAAATCCCACTTCTTCGTTGTACTGTATAATCAACCATCAATGAAGTTCTTCTCTGCTCCTTTGAAGAGAGTTTGTCTCAAATTTCCCTATAATTAGCATCAATTACATGAAACTTCATAAGAAGTAATTACCATAGATGTTCTGAAACCAAGATACAAGAGCATGGATGTTTATGTCCTGCTTTTAGAACCTTGGGGAGTCAGAACAGCAATACTCCTCATCCACCAGCCTGCTATGACCTCCCGTATATTAACAGCGGCTCACTGACCCTCACAAATTTGATATAATAACCCTGAACAGGAGTAGCATGAGTGAGTAGCAGGGAGTGTAAACCATCCATAATGTTCTTACTGTGCATGTGTCTGATTCAGTCAAGAGTTTGATTTGCGTTATACTACACTGGAATATATAATAATACTGGGCCAAAACACTCAGATAAGCTTAAAGGGTTATCCATCATTAATCACTTATTTAGTGGTTCAGGACCTTCCTGAAGGGATGAAGTCAGTTCCACCACAGAATTTTAATTATTATTTATGTAAATTTGTACTGTTTTTATTTTATCATGTTCCCATAAAGTTGACACACGGCTTTTTGGAATTAAACCTTCCAAAAGAGCATTTTTTCCTGCACAGCCCTCAGGTCAGAATCATTAGTTTGCCAGTAATTCCTGCCTGACAACAAGGTACTGTAACTCGGTGACAGTGGTGCCTCTCTCTGAAGGACTCGCGGCATCTCGAAATGTCACACGAGCTCAGTCAGCCTGCGCTTTGAAGAACAGCCTCCATCAAACACGCCGCTCTCTGCGCAGACACATATGTGAAGACACCGCTCATATTCACACCGAGCGTTTTGACTTTTATCAACGGCTGTCTTCTTGATTCCCACACTCTCTCTTTTTATTTGCTTCTTCCCACCTCACCGTCTCCCAAAATAAAAGACTAGTGAGGATCTATTTTTGTCCTCAGGTCCACTGATGTGTGACGCTTTGTGCACAGGAAAGGATAATAAATGTCTAATAAATTCATTACACCACAACTGCTGGAACATACACGAGCAAGTGTGTTTCCAGTCAGGTAGAATCTCTGCACCATTTCCCCTCAGCCGGCGGAGACGTACTTTAATAATCACCTGACACAGGGCAAGTGATTGGGAGGTGAAGGCAGACAGGAAATGAAGAAGGTGGTGCAGAGGACAGAGACTGGTGAGTCATTTGTAAACTGTGCATGTAATCCTGAGAATTATCAGACATTAAAACAGTATCATGTTTATAGTGAATAAAACTGACTTGTTGTTATATTTAGACAAAAGCAAAGTGTGACCTCATCCGAAATCATCAATCAGCCTCTGATACCATCAACGGTATATGACAGAGCATTAATGTGATCAGATGCACTAAATCTTTTTCCTTTAAGCTTCTCAAAATATGAAATAGTAGAGTCACGTGTGCAGTTGTGCTGGATTCACTGATAATGTCACTGTATGGAGCAGGTGGCCTAACTAGAAACATTGAGGTTCATTAGCTTCCTCTGAATTAGGTTAATAAGACAAAGACTGAACAGAGAGCTGCTCTGCTGGCAAAGTAAAGACCCAAAACCCAAAATACATGACAAATACTACACTGTCTGTGTACTGCCAGTTGATGTTACACACAACAGTGGTGAGAAAAGTCAGCACATTAAGAAAGATTAGTTCCATTCAGATTTTAATAATAATAATAATAATAACAATAGCCCGTTTTATCACACTATAGACTTGATTCCAGCCTAATAACGTTGTTACTGAGGATCTAGCACCACTGCCTGATGCTGCTGAGGTTTGTCACCAGCACAAGGCCTTGCTTGGCATGTTTTCAGCGCATTGTTGTCAAAGACGCACAGCATGCATGTTTAAACCCCCCCAATATCTCACTGATTGCATTGAAACGAAGCAAAACCTTCTACGTGACATCCCTGTCGTCTGCGAACAGGACAGAGAGGCTTTGTTATGTGGAGCCCAGCTGACCGGTCGGCGCCGGCAGCTGACAGCGAGGATGCTGCGAGCAGTGAGGATGGTGTCTTGTCTTACCCTGCTCCATGTCCTGCTGATCGTACCACGGCTCTTCCTCTTCGGTCACGAATTCCTCCATTCTCCCTGAGTTTAGCATGGGTGACCCCTTCCTCCTGAACCCGGGGAAACCGCAGAAACAACCCCTCCCTGTGTGTGAACAATAGAGCTCCAGCACGCAGGATCCTCCGCTCCTTCAAGCTGGAGCTGCGCACAGGCTCTTTTACAGTCAGGCGGTGCTGTGTTGTGGCTCTACGTGTTTCCTCTTTCCTTCCTCTCCTCTGTTTCTTCCCCACGGTCACTCCCACCTCTCGCTCTCTCTCTCTCACACTCACTCACCCCCCACCCATCACCGTCCAGCACTGGCCCATCCCGGAGCTCAGAGCCGCCGCCGCTGCTGCCGCTGCCGCTGCTGCCGCCTCCGCTCCCGCTGCTGCCGCCGCTCCTGCCGCTACCGCGGATCCTTAAACGTGGCAGTGATGTTGCAATAACAGCAGCAGCACTTCCTTTCTCCCTGCTGTCAGGAGCAGGAGCACGATGCATTCACGTGCTGCTCCTAAGGTTCAATATTACAGTTTCGTAGTTACTTTAAGGCGTATGGTCAGGTGCGTCCTTTAGCTTAAGTAAGACATGACATCATTCACTGAAACATATTCAGCACGTCTGTTTAAAGGAAACCATTTAATCCTCCAGAGGGTCCTAAGCAAAATGTGATTTTTAGGTCCTCTATTACTGTAGTTAATACTGATGAATGATCGCTCACACACATACTAAACAATGTCTCCCAGACTCTAACTGGACTGATGTCCACATTTACTCCCAGCAGCAGTGCTTTGTTTGCATAGTACTGGGTTTTTATACAATGATATACCTTTAATATCATATGAATCATCACTCATACATGCAAAAAACAAAAACTAAAATATTTTTAAAAATTTATTGCTCTTGTGGGCCCACCAGTGGTGACGGGGGCCATAGACTAAACACCTGCGTTTAGTTCACTTGTGCCTTGGGCCGGCTCTGCATCATTTATGGTAAAACTAAACTATTATGTACATTAAATCAGACAGCACTAAAATGCTGGATTACCTTATCGTCTGACTTGTAAAGAGTTCCAGTATGTTCCATATACGTATTGTAGTTAGTGTAATAAGGGACACAGTTATTAAATTGTTTTGTACATATTGTTGCAGTCTGCATTAGAGCATAAAAACAGAGAGTTCGAGAAACAACAAATGTTTGGTTTAAATAAGAAACTATAAGAAGTATAAGGAAAAGATGAATCTGATCAGGTGTTTGATGCCAGCAGGTCAACAACACTGCTAAATGCATACTGCATGAAGATCATTAAGATCATGATGTCTTTAATTTAGTTGGATGATTCTTCACCCTATATTTTTTGAATATCAGTGTTTCTCAGCTCTGTTCAGCTCACATGCCTCTGCAAGTGTTATATGCTATTTGCACCACTAGAGGGTGAGCTGGAGTTTAATACAAGTCAAAACAACATCACAAATTGCTCTTTGCAGCAATGCTTCAACGCACTATTTAATTTTGTCCCCTCACAACCTATCATTGTTTAATCTCATTATTCTTATAAGAGTAAGTAGCTGATGCTCATACTTGTCATGTTTTCTGATGAATCATGGTCAAAGTCGGAATATTATAAATTAGAGTCAAATAAATGCAAATAACAAAATATTACAACTGAATTTAAGGCTCACTGTCCTTCATTTTATATGTGAAAGGGAAAATGACTGAATTTGTGCCTTTACCTAATAAAAGGGATGCAGATATTTTGTATGTTGTAAAGAATAGTGATAGGGGATGGTACTAAGAACCTTCTTTGTGCCTTCACTGATGTAATAATTTGTTCAAAATGAATTGACCTCACACCATTTGTATGACGCAGTGATATCTATATCCTCATTTGGACAGTCAAGCTGCAGATGGCACCCTACAATTAGATCAGAGATCCAGTCAGTAGGGTTGCTTTTACTAATTTCTGGCCGTGAGCCAACCATGTACTCTGACGGTTGAGGTTGAATAACTTCACACACACACGCACACACACACACACACACACACACACGCACACACATGCACACACACATATTGAAATAGTTGCTTAACAGCAGCTGGTGTTGTGATGACTAGAATGAGACATTTTAGCTTGCAGCCAGAGTCCATCTGACTTTTTATTCTGTATGACAGGGAGCATGTAACGTGGTATGCAGACATTTGTGAATCATCCAACAAAGCTGGATCATTTTATTAAACTAGAACATCACACATATGCACAATATCAAACACACCAAAAAGTGTTTCAATGCAGACACCTGGTCATAATTCAGAGCAGTTATGTATTCAATGAAAACAGGAAAAATGACAGATTTCACCAGGAGAGCAATGAGTCTTTCTTTCGACTAATGTGGTAGCCTTCACCACAACAGTGCAGATGATGACCTAATGGAGATCATCTTAGGTCAAATTATTCACAGACTCTGTACATACAGGAAATTAACAAAATAACACCAACATTCACAAACATATAACTTTTTACTGCAGTTTCCCAGAACTTTCCGCAACTGTTGACATTGTTTCTCTACATGCTGCCTTTTCTGTACAGCAAAACAAAAAATGGGAAGTATAGGGGTACAACATGTTTTAAATAGTGAGGTCTTCACAGTCACATTAACTTGTGTCTCAATACTGGCAGGTTTTGCAGTGTCCAATATATCTAATCTCATTACACTCACTGCGGGCAACAGGAAGAAATTGGAAACTTATCTGAGCCACTTACTGTATCGGTATTCAGTGGTGAAGATGTTTTATAGTTATTTAAGTTATGAATAACTTCAGCATCTTACAAAAATCATTGTAGTTTTTATTCTGCAACTTCCTGGTAAATGAGTCCGACCTCGCTGTGTTCTCATTTTTTAAAAGAAATCATATGAAATATTTGTTAACACTGAATTTCCATGTTTCTCTCCATCACACACAGACACACACACACACATGTTCACTGATTTGTGTGAACTTTATTCAAAACCTCAACTTACCACAACATGTTGAACACACATACACAAAAACAACTATGATTGGGTAATAACCTTTACACAGAAATGCGTTACTCTACCGCACAGTGTCAACAAGGAAATGAGATTATCGGTTTGCTCAAATGAAGCTGGTTACAGTTAGTTAGGCTTCATGTTGCAACAATGAGGACTTCACTCAGTTTTTTTGATGCATAATTTGCACAAACATTGTGTTGTTTATCTAAAAGCCCAACATCATGTCTTTATTTCCTTATGACACGATGGGTCTGAGCTATGCAAAGCAATCAAGACATGTTTAAATGTCTATGGCATAATTCACAAGTGTGGTGCACAGAGAAGCAAAAACCACAAGAAACTTGAGGAAGTTATGTGAACTGCCTGGGCAGAGCAGTGAATTGAGAATTTCAACAGTCTAGAGAAACATGTAAAGATGCACAGTTCTGCATCCAGCTGTGGCATGCCTAACATTTTGATGCCTGTTTTTAAAATGATAAGTCTCAGTCTTCTTTAGAAAGTATGACAATTTTAATAAATAAATAGCTACAATGATAAGTCAGTGTTGAGTTTCAGGAGACTGAGGGCATCAAGTTATGACTTTAGGACACTCAAGCAGTGATGTAACAGGTGGACAATAAACATATTTTGCCTGTGTGCAATGTAGCAAAACACAGCCACAGTGGACTCCACATATGATGTCAACAGTGACTGATAGTAATGCAGAACAGTTTAGTCCCTGTAAATAAAGATTTCACATTCTCACTTTGTCAGTTCAAGTTTCAGAGTTGCTGTACTGTTGATGTGAGGTGGTGCAGAAAACACTGCTTACTGTAGAGTCCACTCTATGTCTGGCAGCGTCATGGGTCACAGGGTTAAAGTGCTATCATGTTACACACCGAGTCTGCCTATAACGAAGCCTGAATGGGGAATGACTCCTTTCACAAGACCTCCTCACATCCCATCATGGAGGAGTCAATGCAAATCACCCTATTGTTGCACGCTGAGCCACATACTTATTCATAAACCACTGACCCTTTTTCACCAGTGTCACTGACCTGCCTATAATAAATGAATCGTTTCTGCTGTGGTCTTTAGAGATGAGATGTGAATTAACACTGAGGATTCTACAGGGTGAAGACTTTCATTATGAGCTGGATTTTGAACTTCATTACTAATCTGCATTTTAGTGTCTTAAAGCTAATTGTTTCGGTTTTCCAGCCCACAACACTACTGTTTTGGTTCCCTCTCACAGCTCTTGGGTCATTTTTTGCCACAGTTATTTGCGTGCTAGAAGACAGTACTAATGTTTGCTGATGATAGAACAGTACATTTATTAATATTCATATAATATTATTAAAAACAGTTGTTTCCAGCTACTGTACAATAGTCATTTACAATATTAACAATTTCTGATCAGTCTGACATAAAATATGCTTTCTTTCAAAAACATGTTTCTGTGTGTTTTGACTGGTAACGTTCTTCCACTGCAGGAACTCTGTTATGTTCTGATAAAGTTTTAGGAAATGAGTAATGGTCATTTGTGGATCGGTGCAACTCCACAAAGACACCCACACAGCTGGACTCCAGCACTGCAGCAGGGTGAATTATTTATCATCAAATCATGGAGAACACACAACAGCCAGGCTGCTGTTTCAGAACGCAAACAACAAGAAATAGTAGGGAGCAGCCTCATTGTTCTTTCTTTGATTCCTTGTGAGACCCTTTCTGTAACACAGGAGACTCCACCTCTGATTTGGATGGAGGAGTAACTACAGGAAGGAATTCAGTCTCCAATGGATTACTGGAAATGTCTCCGGTACAACTTTCCATTTGTGCACACGGAGGAAACAAAAGTGAATCAACAGCAAATGCGAACATGCTCTTGAGAAATATTGGAGTCAGCTGGTGGGACACCAGATGGATGCACTCACACACACACACCAACCCCCTTGCTCCTTTTAGAAGGAGCCTCGTCTCCACGGTGACCGAAGACAAAAAAAAAAGGGGGGGCCCTGGCACAGCTGGTCTCTAGCAACGGAGAGAGGGAGAGAGAGAAGGAGGAAAAAAACAGTGAATGACTGTGAATGTTCAGATGTACAGACAGGACAGAGGGTGAGGGGGAGTGAGAGACAGCGTAAGCAGCAGTGAACGAGTCATTTTGGGAAGCACTTTGGAGAATGGGGGGGTGGGTCTGGGAGGAGAGAGAGGGTGAAAGAGGAGGAGAAGAGGGAGGAGGTACACAAACTCCTTGAGTTAGTAATCAAAGTCCGAGAGAGTGAACACAACACTGCAGACGGAACAGTTGCAGCACTGCTGATCTACTCAGAGTCCCTCAGGATCTTTCACTCTCAACTGGACCAGGTTAAACAGATGACCTGCCTGAGATCAGCAGGCACCGCAAACAAACTTAAGAATGACAAATTAGAGGAGAAAGAAGAGGAGAGCAGAAGAAGAACAAGAAGAAGGAGTAAAGGGTGTGAAACTTTGTAGGCAGGGTTAAATCTATAACTGAGTTTGGTTTTCCTTTTCATAGAATAGTTAACCAGAGGAGACTCGAAGTGGAAGTGAAGAGCTGCACACATTCATGACAAGAGTAAGAGCTTCTTTTTTGTAGCTTATTTACTTTACATAGTCTCTATACATGTTTGCATAAAAAAACAAATTATGATGTTCACTGCATGGAGCTGGTGGCTTTTATTTATTTTACTTATGCAATATGCAAATAAAAGCAGGTGAGAAAACAACTAACTAGGTTTCATGAAGGTCCAAGCTGATTCTTCAAAGTTAACCAAAGCTATTCAGACTATGCAAAAAATAAGTTACAGTGTATCTTTACTATGTGAATATGTTCTGTTGCTTGTGAAACATGATGTTGGGGAGCACTGGCTGGACAAAGACGATGAGACTGCAGAGCAGAGAGGGACAGAGGGAGAAGTCAGGCATTCTTCACACCAACTCTGGCAGGTGGTTCAGATTTGTATTTGCAGGGACTTCTAAAAACCAAACAAGGATTTATCCACCTGTGAACAAAAGTAAATGTATGTAGGCTATATGTATTTTCACATAGGCTATATTTGTGTATTAGTGAAATTACATATGTTTATATTATATCCAGTGGACCTGGTTCTGCCTACACTACATAGTGATGTCAGGAAGTGTTGTCTTTCCTGCTGCAGACTGTGCTAGCATGCCAACCACAAACAACAACTCAGAAACCTGAGAAAAAAAGGATGAATAACACCAGGAAATTAAACAAGAAAGAAAGTACATACTACTTTCATGTTTGCGTACTTACCACCATTTCTCGCCCTGTTGCTCAAGTAACATAACTGTACTTGTTAAAATGTGGAAAACAAATGTTTAAGTAGCAAATAATAATTGTTTAAAACGTACTATAAGGTTGTATATCGTAGGCTATAGTATAAATTCGGTGTTCGGCGCAAATAGATACGCCACATGTTGCCTGGCAACGTAAGCGGCATAACTGAGGTACGTTGGCTGATTTTTCATATTTTAAAACGTTTCAAAAGTTGAGTTATTGCAAAAAAAATGAAGAAATGCTGTTTTAATGTAATTACATATGTCAATTGTTGGCAACGGTCCACGATTTAGCGGTTTAATAACTGCTTCACGCATCAGGTGAACTGTAGAAGCTAAAGCTAACTCTTAGCTAGCTAACGCTTAAACAAATAAAAGCTAGCTTAACCGTGGCTAGCTCAAGCTAAAACTATTTTTTCCCTTAAGTGTGTTTTGTAATGGAACATTTAACATATTGGTAAGTTGGTTTCTTTCACACAGTAGATGCATAAATAGGTTGATAAGCGGATAAGTGTGACTAGTTTAACATAATAGCAGAAACTGCCATCTCAGCATTTTATTGTAGCAGTAGTAGTTAACATAACTTGGAAATACTTTAACATCAGTAGTGTAGTCCGGGGTATACGCAGGTGTACGGCGTATACCCACTTCTTTTTACGTCGTCACAGCGTATACCCACTTCTAAATACCCCTATTACGGGTATACGCTGCAGTGTAATACAGGGTATACGCGGT
>JAUYWH010000011.1:4059998-4149147 GCA_034779795.1 Ctenopoma multispine | reverse complement strand
GAAGTAAGGCAGCAGATGTAAATAGTACTGTCCCTTTCTAGTGGGAACTAAATATGTAAGACTGTCACTATTAATAAAAGGCCCTTTTTTTCTTTTGCTGTGTAGGGCGCTAAAAAAATTGGGGGCTACATTTACAGCATACCCACTTCTCCAGACACCACTACACCACTGTTTAACATCACATTTAATGTTAAATCAGCATTATTGCAAAGTATGTGTTTCTAATTAATTAAATATACAGCAGCCATAGACATCTAATGAAGCAGAGATAACGTTACATGGAATCCTCATAACAAATGTTGTGCAAATTTTTTTAAAGTTTTAAAAACATAGAAAGTACATTAAATTAAAGGGAAAGCTAAAATTACACTTTTTGTTGGTGTATTCCCGGAGGATATTCCAATATCAGAAGAAAAAATACAATATCTTTTTTTTTCTGTTTCTCTGTTTTGTAGACTTATATGAAGGAGCACATTAATCAAAATTAGCTAGTTCCTGTATGTTATCAACACTCGTGTTTATTCATAGACCGTCTCTGATCACTGTCTTCAGCTCTGTGCCCTTATCTCCTGTACAGCCTGTCTGGTATCAGCATGTGGCATCTCACCCACATATGGCTGCTGTAGTGATGATGACAGTGCTCAGTCTTGAAATGCCAGGCTTGAAATAGTTTGCCCTGTTTATAATTAAACTGAACATGCAGGATGGTGCCACCTGTGTGTGAATTCAGTATACTGAATTGAGCAGGGAATGACACACAATTTTTCCTCATTCACACACAGTGTGGTTCATCCACGCACACCAACACATACAGGAGGTAATGAGTGGACCAACTAGGGCTACTGATATATAATGAGAGAGTACTCACAAGGCAGTAGAGTATTTATGGATAAATGCTATACATGCTTAGCAGGCTTGAGGGGTAATTGCAGGGTGGAAGTATAAAATTGTAGTAGGGAAGGGTGGAGCGGAGCTGTAGAAGAAAATAACACTATTTCTATGTTTAGAGCAGCTTTACATGAGAAGGTGAAACCTTCTTTCACTCACTGTCATCTTTTTCAGGTGTAGTACTGAAGTCTACGCAGGCCTGTTTCATTCGATATTGCATATCTTCTTGTGTGAACCACATCTGAGAGTCAACATGCCCGTGGAAGGTGAGCTGCTGGATGTTCTTCAGAGGGTGTGGACCAAACTGCAGGATCTCCCTCAAGCCAGTCCTCTAGAACTGGGAGCCTTCTCAGTGCTCATTCTGTTTGCCGGTGAGTTTTATCTGTCACACACAGAGACGTCCTCTTATGTTTAAAGGAATTTTGGGGGGGGATTCCTGAAATTAATGTGTCTGTGATGAGGATGTTGATCAAATACCAAAAAGAAGTATTCTGTCCAGGTTTACATTATATCAATTTCAGTACTAACAGTTGAAATGTCTTAATACCTGTTAAGCATATTTATGATTTTATTGACCTGATTGGTAGATTTTAATTACACGGGAGCAGCATAGTTAGCCATAAACACAAACCTAATGTAATGTAAACCTATAAAGTTGATATCAAGAATGTGTTAAATGTGTTTATTTACACATCCACTATATACAAAGCAACAATATTATTTATTATTATTTTATTTAAGGCTAAAAATGAATTTGTCATATGTGCTTCTTGAGGGAAATAATTACTAAAGGCACAACTGTGCTGACTAGTTAGTTACTAACTTCTCCTGTAGTGGATAATGACCTTTTTTGCTGGGAGATTGATGATTGATGAAAGTAAAACAAAACAGTAAACCTGCAGCCAATATAATTAATACACTAAAATATGCTAAAATGAAAATAAATAATGAATATAAATTATATAAATAATGAAAATAAAAATACAGATTATGTACTGCATATGTTGTAAAACCCTCCAATGAGTATGTGCTGACCCTAGCCTTGTGTCTTATTTGCTCCCCATGTCCTTTTTATTTCTACAGCCACAGTTCTCTTCATGTTCGTACTGTCCTGCATCCACTGCTGCTGTGGAAATTCAAAATACCAGGCCTCCAGAGTTCAGCCTCTACAGCCTTGAAGAGATGATAGAGAACAGACTTTGCTAATAAATACAGCCTCCATCCTGCACGTAATCACCCACACGATAAAACATAATTATTACCAAAAAGGAAAATGTTCCTTTTTAGAGTCATTGATTTCTTGGGGGAAATTAAAAGATATTCAGCAAAGGGATAGAGATTTCCATTACATTTCCAATTCTGGGATACATCAAGGTTAATTACAGACAAACACAATGAAATGTTGTGGCATTTCTTTTCAGCAACAAAAAACCGTCATGCCGTGGGTAAAAAAATACAGTACGAACGTAGATTTGTACTTAAATGCCACATTAAATCCATTATTACAAAGTCAGTGGTTTGGTATGTTGTTGATATTCATCAGGAATTCCAAACTGTGTATGTAAAGTGGACTACAGCAGCAACTCCCTGATGTAAAAAGAGCCCTCTACTGGTCTGGTGATGAGAATTCTATTTTTGCAACTTGTGGAAAGCCTGTGAGCTGTTCAGTGTTGGATGTACAACAGTTACAAATGTATTGTCATTATATGAAAGTGTAAAAATGTTTTACTTAGCTACAATGTTTCATTTGTAGATACAGTATAAATAAACTGCATTGTAATGTGCTCAGTTGTTACTTGTTTAAATGTAATAAATGTTAAATATGCTAAAAAAAACAAACTTTCTTCTTTTAATGAGATTGAATGTAAAGAATCACTATGTGTCAAAACACGGTAATATTCCAATAATTGCATCTACTTTGCATCAAAGTAAGTTCTGATTTAAATCACATTTGTGACACACTGCACTGCTGTATGCATACCTTATCATCCTATCTCTCCTTTGTCTGCACCAGTAAATACCCTGAGTAAACATTAACCAGGAGCTGTTAGTGCTTTTAGTTTTGCTTTGTGCCCACACAAAGCAAACGACAGTGTACGGAGAAAACAGTAGGACTGTAGCCTTTCGAGCTTCAACTCCACTGTGCGCAAACTTATAGTAAATTAATGTTTGGGATATTTTCAGCTGCGAGTGAATCAGAACAATAGCTGAAGCAGACTGTTCTCTCGCAGCACAGTAAATTCACACTGTGTTAGGAGGCACTGAGCTGTAAGCAGATCATTTAACAGGACATGGCGGTGGAGAGGTGAGTTGTTGAACAGGAACGTGTTGGGTGACAATAGTCCCTAACATAAAAAGCTTCTATATTGCATGCCGTCACAGTTAGCTTTGTAACTTTTATTGCTTTTTCAGACATTTTATATTATATGTAATGTATAAAATGTTAATAGTTGGAACCAGCAGTATATATCAACACCAGTATGTCATCAGTTTAATATCCTTTTTTTCTCCATTTGAGCTTTTAACTGGTTTATCGCTCCCTGTACAGCATGCCGGAGCAGCAGAAACCCCCAGGATCACCTGAGGACTGGGTGGAATGGTTCCTTTATCGTATGAATCAGGAACCGTGGGCACTGGGTGGGGCCGTGGTCATAGGGGTGTTTGTGTTGGCAACCCTGACTCTGGTGGTTTTTGCTCTTCTTTATGGATGCTGCTGCAGTCCAGGCAAAGTGAACCAGAAGAAGAAGGATGGGGTGATCTAAATGTGTGGGAGGAGAACTGACATAAACTGTAAAACGAATGTTGACAAGATGGAGAATTTGTCAAAATTTATTTGTCCACCTTTTGGTCATTTTTCAGATGTGGTGGAAATTGGAATTTGTATTTTTCATAGCTGTAATTTTGTAAAAATAATCTCCAATATAAAATTTAAAAAAAATCCAAAATGGAATATTGGAATTGGAAATTTTTTTTGTGCTAGGTGAATGAGTTAGTGCAACTTAAATGGTGGTAAAAGGTGGTAAATCAAAATGGTCTTTCAGTGTACTGTTAATGACTACATATTAGTGTGTACTTGTGGTCTGCTTCCCACTGAAATGCAGTCATTTACTTTTCTCATCTAGCATCTAACATCTACATGTTTTTTTGACCTGTAAATGACCAAATCAGTGCTCAAAATGAAAAGGAAGCTCCTCGTGTATTTTTGGTGATGCATTGTATTGAAGTCACATGTCTTCAAACATGAATCCAAAATCAAAGAGTTGGATTTAATTTACATGTTCATAATATATAAGAGAAAAGTTTAGGCATAGAGCTGCATAGTTGTGAAGCTATAAATGCATCAGGTAAAAAAATAATAAAGGTAATAAAATAAAGGTATAAAAAATAAAGGTAAAAAAAATGTGTATGATATTACTGGATTATTATTATTGATGCGGTTATTTGCACATCGCTTCAAAGTTGCAGCTAGTAATGTGGAAATAGTTTTATTAACTTTATATACCATATAATATATACATAATTAATCCCTCCTATAGGTAATAAAAATACTTAAGTACCTTCAATTGTACTTGATATTGTACTTGTAGTAAATGTTCATAGTGATATTTCACCACTGCTTGCTATAAGGCTTACTTGCAGGTCTTAGTGCACCCTACCCTCATGTGAAGGAAGCAGCATTGTCCTCCTCCAAAATAAAAGGTTTGCAAATATGAACGTTGTGTGATGTACAAATGTGTTAAATTACATTTTTAGTTTTGTTCATTTTTTTCTGGTGGTAGTTGATATATGTATTTAATAGTAAAATAAAGAAAATATAAATAATATGTATAAATAAATGCTGAAATTACTGTTATTTATTAATTTTACTTTTAAGAATAACGATTTGCTGATTTGTTGAGCTTAATGCCTCCACCTTCAGTCACAGGCTTTTAGCATCAAGGAGAGCTATCAAAAGGACTACATTTCCCTGTCATCCTCGGCGCCTACGGATCACCGTGTCACTGACGTTATTACTTTGCGACCGGTCGTTTATGCGACTCCTTCAGCAATGGCGAGCGGTAAAAAGAGTGCTCTACTTTCCTCTTTGGCAGATTATGGAGACGATTCAGAGCCCGATTCTGACCCTGACCCTGACCCTGAACCAGAAGAGACAGGTAAGTAATAACAGTTTTAGTGTTTGTTAGGTTTTAGTCTGGTGAAGAATCGCCGCTTATTGTTGTGTGAATCTTACTTCGGCATTTCATGTGGTAACAAGTTGGCTAACGTTAGCTTGTAGCTAACTAGCAAGTTCACAGAGAACGTTCATAATAACGATTTCAAAAGGAGTAACCTAAAGTCAGACAGGTTGATTTTACTTCTGCGTAATAGGAGTGTAAAGTTACACGGCTGATCTAACGAGGTGTTTTGTTTTAGTGCAAAGTTATTAGAAACACTTAATAAGTCCCTGTGGTATACATTAAAGGTTTCAATTATACATGGCTTTGTTTAGTCTTTCTGTAGCCCCGAATAGCTACTGCTAGTCTTCATGTCCGACTGGTATAAGTTGCAATATATAGTTGGATAAAGTAATTATATCCTTAAGCTGAACCAGAACTTCCGTGTTACTTAAGTGCCAGTTGCTGATGATGCTGTTTTGTAGTTGTGTGACCTCTGTCTCCCTGTCCATCACAAGGGGGGCATGGAAGCGGCCTAGTGTACGACTACGACGAGGATGACCTGAACCGGACTGAGGATGCAGAAGACAAGGCATCTGGAGATGAGGACAGCCGAGACAGCAACTCGGTCAGTATTTGAGTTCTAAATTCCTCCCCCGTGTTTCGTTTTCACATTCAGCTGGATTCTGCTGTTAATGGCAGCAGACAGACAGCAATGAATAAAAATGTGGAGAATACGTTTTTCAACATGATGATGATAGATTTTGATGTGAGGACTCACTGAGTCTTCACTGAACTCTGGGGGAATGAGGTTTATTGAATTGCGTCAGTGAATTCTGGTTGTGGCAGTGGCAGACAAAAAATCCCGCTGTAAGGTGGCAGGGATTCTGTCATCTTACCACTTTTTACATCTAACACTTAGTACAACTTCTCAAAGTCAACCAGATATATAAGATGAATAAGAGGCTGCTGTTACTTTTAAGCTAAGCTGTTATCGTGTTTGAAATGGAAATTGGCATTATTCCTTTAACGTCTTGATTTACTGTTACAGAAGTATTTATTAATAGAAGTAATATTTAAAGTTCCCTTTTACTTGTGAATAAAGCCTATGATGTAGAAAAAGTAAAATTAGGATATATGATTGTGACGATGGGAATCTGTTAAGGTACAGGACAATACTTTTGATCATTGGACAAAGGCAAATAGCTGCTGTTTTATTTCTGCCATAATTAGACCACGGCACAAATGTGAATCGTGGAATTATTGCCAAATTTAACAATCGTACTACTTAACAATCATAGAAAGACCTAATGATTACATTTTCAAGCAAAGGTGCAGTGAAAAGATACAAAGTACAGTGTCTCCTACGTTTGGATTTTACACACAATACATTTAGCCTGAGAGAACGACGCCGTCCGCCATCAACTATATGCTGTTCATTTACATCTAAATATCTTAAACAACATATAACAAAACACCTTATCTATGAGATGAACAAAGTCTTACGTGAGCAAAAGTACTAAAACGTTTGCTGTTGTTTCCTGATACCCAGGGGTTTCCTCTAAGATTGACTTCCAAACAGTAACTCTAAATGATAAAATACAATTTTAATATACACCATGATAAGATAAAACAATCACAAAATTCCAGCAATACAGCAACATGAACCACATGCTGAAAAATAACTCTGTATCTCTGTGACAACTGTCAATAGAGCATGAACATCAGAGTCACAAATGAGGAATCTGTTACAGCTCTGCTTTTCCTTTGGGATAAAGACATGCTTATTTTAATACTTGTTTAGTGTACTTTTTTTGTTTTGTTTTGAACAGTTTTGCAGTCCATGGTTGTCACCTAGCCTGCTTGGTTTTCCCCTTGGTTTCTTGCTCTTCTTTCTGAACCTTGGGGTGTTAACCTTTTGCATTTTTGTTTTATAGGAAATGGAAGAATCTGACGAGGGGAGAGACGCAGATGATGTTGAGGTATTTGAACACCCACCCGGTGTGGGATGGATTGGATCTTGAAATGGATCAAGTCTGATTTAATTTCTTATTTGTTTTGTGACTAACCATAAATGAAGAGATGACAGAGACCATGTGCTATGAGGAAGCGTGTTCACTAGGTGGTGCTCTGGGTCTGTGTATTGTGTGTCTGATGAACGTTCAAACAGCAAAGTGGGAGCTAACTTGTAGTTGATTTAAGTTGCAAGTTGCTTGAGTGACGCTTCTTTAGATCTAGTGAACAGCTAGTCCATAAGAGTTGATTTTAAGAGCACATTGCTTAGACCTGCACCGTTACCATACTAACCCTTACACCTAACACCTTGTGTGTATGTGTGTGTTTTAAAGCTGAGTGAGCTGGACAGCGTGCCAGCTTCCTATTGTGTGCTGTTTGGTACAGGTCAGGGATTTGATAGTGAGGCACAAACTTAACAAGCACAAACAATACTAGTCTGCTCTGTCTGAGGCTTTGTTTTACAACCTGTCTGCGATTGAGCACAATCTGATAAGCAGTTCTTTTGGGAGAGTTTTGTCTGTTCAGTATACAGTGTCACACAGCAGAGAGAGCGCTGCGGGCAGAATACGGATCTTGCAACATGATAATTGTAATACTGTGCGTCATGATGTGATTTCTCTGTATGGCATGTGTCAGCATGTGTCCGCATTATTCAGCGGATGAGAAACACGTTTATAGGAAAACAATCTCTGAATATTATATGTATATAAGTGTCAATTCAGCCTGTGGGTTTCATTCATTGTGAAAGTGACTATTTGCTTTGGTGTTTTAATAACTGTAGATGAAGAGGTTACAGCACAAAACTTTGGGCCTCATTTAACTGCATTGATTACTCAGGAAATCTTTGAAATGCTGTTTCACGTTTTCTTTTTTTTTTATATGATGAAGATTGAACAGACTCAAAATTTAAAAAGAAAACAGCCTAAACAAGACAGGGAGTGTAGGGAGTCTTTCATAATGTTTGTTATGAAGCTAAACAGCATGCTAAACTATACTACCTTAAAAAGTATTTCTGTATGTAAAGGTCAATGCAGGAATATTAACCCTGATGACATCTTCAAGATTATTTTGTCAGTAGGAAGCTCCCTCTAAAGCCACAGAATTATTAATAAGTGCTCTTGATGATACGTAAACTGTATTCAATGTGTCAAATTGGTGGCGTGCCCCTTTAATTATATAAAAAAAAGCTGATCTGTTTATTAGTTAGTCGAACAAAAGGTGTCAAACTAATCTGCCTCCCAAAGGATTTATTCACAGTGTGTTCACAGTGTGGATTTAGCTCTGCTGTATTACATACTATATTTCTGTATTTGATTTGTTTATTCAGATATGTTATTAAAATAATAATACATAAAGTAGAGGAAAAGATGCTAAGAAGATGATGTAATGATAGGTAACTGCTTGGTTATGAGGCCGTGTGGCTCTGTTATTTATACGAGTTCATCAGTTTTCACGAAGCAGGTGCCATTTACAGCACGTCTTTCTGTACCCCCTCATCCTCCATCTCCTCCTCCTCCTCCTCGTGATTTGGCCAAATTCAGGACACATTTTTGGTGTGCCCGTGCAGTTGCTAGGTGACGACATGATGCATGTGAATAACAGCACTGTTCCTTTGTGCTGGACCGGTGTTATGCTCACAGTGCTGGCACAACAGGCGGCATTTTTCAGAGGCTATATAAGACTCTCCTCCTCCTCCAGCCGAGCCAAAGCATTCACTGGAAACAGCTCAGATTTACTGCTTTGGTTTCTATTACTCCTTAGAAACAGTCCTCACATCTGCATCTGTTCTGTGCAGGATGTTGCATTAGCATCTGTGATTGGTGCAGGTACAAATGGAATGAGCTCCACATTTCTCACTGGGTTTTGAGAATTTGCCTCAGCAACCTGCTTGTAATCCACTGTAATCAAGACTACACTAGCCAAGCTGGGAACATGGTGCAATCACATGTATCTCTGCTGCTATTTATATTTCTCTCCTCCAAAGATTCTCCTGCATAAAGGAGACTTAATTACTCTTTTTGTCTCTGTTTCACGTTTCCTCCCCCTTTTTCCCCCTCTTGTTTTTTCTTTTTTGACAGATCTCAGAGGCAGAACAGAAGGATCCCAAGGAGTTAGTTGGTAAGTGCGCACACACACACACACACACAGATCTGTGGAATGAAACAGCTGTGTAGTAGAAACCAGTGTAAGAATCCAGCTTTTACTTTTCATTATGTCAGCTGGGTGTTGGTACAACAAATGTTTGAATCACTAACTAGACCCAGGTGAGTTCTGAAAGCCTCTTTGTCCACTGTCTGACTGACACATGGGTTATGAAGGCTTAATCCATGGGCTGGCACTGGTTAGTGAGTAATGGTGTGTGTGTGTGTGTGTGTGTGTGTGTGTGTGTGTGTGTGTGTGTGAGCATCAGATCATGCAGGATATGAGTGATAAAGGAGTGGCATCTTATTCACCAGCGTTTGGCACAAATGGCTCCTCCTCTGCTGTTTGTTTCTACCTGCCTGTAGCTGGATGCAGACGATAGAGCAGGTTATGCAATGCAACACATGTGTTAATCTATCATTTAACTGCAAATATTATCAGAATATAATATGATATGTTGCAATGAAGGAAGATAACTGTTTATAATAATTCAAATAAATACTGGATTTTTCTGGAGACTGGATGTCTCATCTCATCAAGTCAGAGATGATTTATTGAACTGGTTTGTTATGGGAGTGGATGAAAACAATATTTCCATGCCTTTTTTTGCATCCTTTCATACTGCCATTGTGTTCTACAAGATTACTAAACTAAGACGTCTCCTTCTGGACTCCACCAAACACACTTAACGGGAGTGAATGTGGTGGCGTTCGCTCCATTCTTCCAGTGGTCTGTCACAGCCTCATAAGAAATCATATAGGAAATTCACTAAAGCAGTTTTTTTTTTACTTTTCAATACAGCACTTTAGTGGCAGAGTGTGACTCATAGCCTGGATGTGGACACTGGGCATTCCTACAGCAGAGCTTGGCTTCTCTGTCCTGTCTGTCAGTAAATGTCACAGTGCGTCTGGCAGAAGCCAGTTAGCAGGATGAAGACAGCTCTTTGTTCACTGAAGGGGCAGACATTGTGTGTCTGTCCAAAAAAAAGGCCCTCAGGGCACTGATTGTGACTTTGACTCTGTTTTTCATGAGGACAGATGGTAATTTCAGAGCAGAATATAATCTCCTCTCTGTCTGTTTATTACTCGCTTTCACGGTCTTCTTCCTGCCTGTGCTGCTCTTGTATGAGACTATTTCTTAATCACCGAGCTGAATTACACAGGCTGTGATTTATTCACTGTCATCTCAGATGCTACAGAGTTTATTTTGGTGTTTAAATTAGAGTTTGTCCAACAAGGCAACAAAACTGTCAAGCAAATCTCTAGTTGTCCAGAGTGGATTAGCAGGCTGTCACAATGTTAAATCCATGTTGCTGCTACAATTTTTAATTGTCTGTGACAGTGTTCCCATGTGAGTTTTGTGAGAGTTTAATTAAAAACCAAGTAACCACCCAATACCTGTGAGTCATTGGGCTTGCATTGTCAGGTTTTTTTTTATAGTTGGAGGCTACAGTTTGTACTGTGTTTTCAAAAAATGTGTATGAGCCTGCATGCACAAAGCACATTCACAGTCTGTTATCTGTCTAGCCAACTTGGGCAAAGATGTGCCCCTCCTTGCGAGAGGAGGTGCCGCTCCTCCTTTGAACTTTCCAGACAGGACGGGAGTCATAGCGTGTCCACATCCACACATGTTCATGTGTCCTTCACCCATGATGAAGAGGCAATGGAAAAAAGGAGCGACTGCTGGACAGTGTTAACACACACAACACTTCAAAGCTCAGTCCCATAGGACGAGATTTCTCCTCTTTGGACCAGTCTCTTGTATATTGTACCAGAACAGAGAAACTGCACACAGTGCAGCTACTGGACCTGATCTGGGACAAACCCAAATACCAATTTCCATCCTGTACAAACCTCATTTTTTTTTCAGAAAAGCAGCTCAGTTGAACCTTTATTTATCTGGCTGTCGCTCTCTTATCTTTGCTGTCTTCCGTTGTCTCCTGATCACGTTGTCTTCCAACGTGATCAGGAGAACAACAGATTCATCAACACTTTTGTTAATGTGAAATTTGGTATTTGAACAGTCAGCGATGATCAACACTGCAGATCTGCAGAATAGCTTCTGAAACTTCAAAAAGTACTAACCCTGGAACTAAATTTTTAGCCTGAAAATGGTACTAAGGTACTAAGTTCCCCGAAATGTTCCTGGTCCTCAGATTAATTCTTGTGATGGAAATGGGCCTAGTGGTCCTTTTTAACATTGAAAAACAGCTCAAAATCTCCTGAAGTTATAAACCTAAACTTATGAGAACTCTCCCAGATATGTTTACATCTGAAATTAGGTTTTTAGTTTTATCTACAGGATGATACAAATGGATGTCAACTGGTACGTTTTTTTATTTTGGTAGGAAACATTGGAGCTTCTGAAGATAGATTTGTGTCAGACATTGCTTTTGCTTTCACACAGACCTGAAGTCTGTAGTGGTCAATTTCAGAAAGACAGGAACATGTCTGGATAGAGACACTTTATTTTCACCTATAACATGTCCTCTTTTGTACATATTGTACATGTGAAAAATACTCAGCACGAGCTGCTTTCAGATAGAACTGGATCCCTGGACGTATGTACACATTACCTGGATGTGCTGCATATGAGAACAGAAATTTCAGAGGTTACACAAACCTTATCCTGCCAGCCCCCTGAATAATGTTTGAATGTGATCTCCACTGTGTCATGTTGTGCCTCCTGCAAGCTCAACACAGACGCCCCCGCCTCTCACTGAAATCATGTGGAATTTCTCCCCATGTGAGAACGTGTCTGACTCACACTCAGCTGTGTGCTATGTATACGATTCTTCTGACACTGTCCAGAGTCCATCTGTGAAGCCGGCTACTGATGTCAGTATCTACCTAAACAGCCAGCATGAGGTTTATACTCAGGTTTATTTGGGGGTTTGATGAAATACACTCTGAGGAATATTTGAAATGATAATCTCAAGTTAAAGTAGGGACATAGTTAAAGAGGTTTCAAAGTACAAGACTGGAATTTGTCCTCTTTAGGAACATTAAGAGAACATGTCAGAAAAATATTTTCTCGTGTCAAGTCAAGTTTTTACCTGTCGACGATCTACATAGAACGTCTGCAGGCACAAGCTCCTACATTTGTACACACGCAAACACACTGCCAGAGAGTGTGTGGCACCTATTCAAAGCCTGACTGACAACGCTGAGTGAAGGTATCCGTCTGATTAGGGTATAAAGTGACACTGAAGAATGTCTGACCTGCAACCTGGGAACGCAAAAGGAGGCAAATCTAGCACAACAGCAAAACAAGGGATGGGCGTAAGGGGAGGGAGAAGGTTCCTTCTTACAAGCCCCAACAACAGCCACTCCTTGCTGACATTGCCCTATTAAACCCACTGGCACGCACGCACGCACACACGCAGACACACACACACACACACACACACACACAGAGGACTGTGATGTGCAGCAAAGACGCTCAGGAATTCACCAGCAGTGTTTGCACAGTGAACCCCTGTTTCATTACCTGAGTTTGTTCTGCAGTACATATCCACATCCCACCTGCCGTCTGATTTGTCATCTGTTATTCTAACACTTAAATAGATTTGGTTGTCCTGCTTCACTGCAGTTGTTTCTTATTCGACTTGTGAAGACATGCGTGGACGGTGAAAACACACTGTATAAGGCCTCATGTTTCTGTTTCTGTCTTTTTACCAGCTATATTCTCAGAGAAAGTGAGGAACATGTCACCCGATGAGATCAGGATCCCTCCTGAGCCCCCTGGACGCTGCTCCAGTCAACTGCAGGTAGACACGCCTTCTCTTTCACTGTTAGTGCAACGTTTAACCACATAACTTTCACAGCAAATCCTTACACGTAGCGCACAATTTATTTAAAAACAACAGACTGACGCGGTCGTCCTGTGCAAGGTGTTTGTCTATCACACCAGGGATTGTGGATTTTCTGAGAGCTCGATGGAACAGTCTGGGTGCTCTGTGTTTCAACATGCCTCTATGCTTGTTTTATGGCCTGGATGAACACTTTCCAGGTAGCAAAGTGATCCTGGTAAAAAGACTTGGAATTGTCTCCTAACAGAAGCAACAGTCTGCACTCGCTCCTTTGGTTTATAGACAAAGTTTAAAGTATGAAAATTGAGAGTTAGAGTTTAATGGGCTGAATGTCACCTCTCAGACTACTCATCTTGCTGTTTTGATTCAGTCCAAATAACCCGTTCCCCCATGCCAAGTGAATGATTTAGAACTTTGATTCGTTCCCTCTGGGGTTAGAAATAAATTCTGGTGGCTACAAAAATCTGGGACTCGCCCGTGTAATTAACCCAGTGCACATCTTCTGTTAGTTTACTATCAGCAGCAAGGTTCTGTTTGTGCCTCGCTGAGTTCATTCTGCGGGGTTAACTTGCAGGAAAGGTTTTGAGGAGCTGAGGCATGTCAGGACACACGGCTGGCTTAGTAAGAGAACAGCTCAGCAGTATCCCCGCTGGCCTGACAACCCCCCCCCCCCCACACCTGACACATGAACAACTAATGATTCACCTTCACCACAACAGCCTGGATATGCCTCCCCTCAGGTTACGAAGGAGCAGCAGTGCATGAGTGCTTAGAATGCAACTTAATTTGATTTCGCAAATATTATGTTTGTACAGTTATTTGCCTTCTTTTTTTTTTGCTTATTGCTTCACAGTGGCTGGAATCCATCTATTTTGTGACTGGTTTCCAAATCCCTTATGCAATCATCCCCAACACACACACACACACACACACACACACACACACACACACACACACACACACACACACACACACACACAAGATAACAACATCTCAGTGACAGTCACTATACGTGAGCAATTTATTACAACGCAGCATTCAAGTATAATGATATGATAATAACATGATCTGTGCAAATGTTGTAAGTGGAAGTAATGGTTTATTAGACATCAGTGTTGCAGTAAACCATCAGCATAACGAGTAATTACAAGAAAACTGTAGGAAAAGCTGTAATCAGTCGAAATGCAATAAAAATTTTGGAAAGGCAGCGACAAAAGATCTGCGTGATCGCACAGTCTTCTCATTTTTAGCATCGTCCCTACTTTTGTCTTGTTCCATGTTCAGCCTCGTTTATCATCGTGGATGTCCCGGCTACATTTGCCAGCTCCCAGTGGCTTAGTTGAACCTGTTTGTTAAATATTTCCCAGAGGTATCTGAAACTCCCTATACAACAGTTCCGTTCATATAAACTCCACTGTGAGCATAGTTAGTCAACCTATACAGTGGCTTGAATAAAGCATTCAGACCCCGCAGATTTCACTTTTTGTGAAACCTTTGTGACGTAGTGCTGTAGAGGAAGTTGTATAGACGTTACATAGATAATGAGCAGTTTCTGAGCATAGTAGAGTTTTGTCCATTTAAAATTGAATCTACAACACAATTGTGAAGAAAAAGTGAAGGACTTTTGAAATTTACTCAAGCATTAGCATCTAGGTTTCGTTTATCTCCGGCCAAATGCACAGTGTGTAGGACGCTGAGTCAAGGCAGAGGTTTTCATCGCACCACACGTCCCTCACTGATTTCTCTGTTTTGTAACAGGAGAAGATTCACAAGCTGTATGAGAGGAAGCTCCATGGAGATTTTGACACAAACAGCCACATCCAGAAAAAGAAGGAATTTAGAAACCCAAGGTGTGCAGTTACCTCCACGCATCATAACACTGTACTCAGTGGAATAGAAAGTGTTTCCAAGTCTCAGAGGTCTTTCTTTGGTTTTCTTTCAGCATTTATGAGAAGCTCATTCAGTACTGCAGTATAGACGAACTGGGAACTAACTACCCAAAAGACATGTTTGATCCTCATGGCTGGTCAGAGGACTCTTACTATGAAGCTCTAGGTAAGACTTATTTCTTCTCCACAGTTCTGTGTGAGCACTGCTCCACACTCAACAATGTCTTGTTCTTCCAGCAAAAGCCCAGAAAGTGGAGATGGACAAACTGGAGAAAGCCAAGAAGGAGCGGACCAAGGTGAGACTACCTACAAAGAAAAAGGGATTATCTCACTGTCAGTTCTGTTCTCTGTGTGCGTCAGGGGCAAGTCTCCACCAGCTGCACTTAATTTCTACTTTACGTCTTTCATCAGACACACGCAGCAGAATCAGCGCTGCAAAGTTCTGCTCTTGTAACAGCTAAGCAAATCCGAATGCTGTGTTTAGCCATTAATTTCCCTGTAAATAAAGTATTGCCCAGCTGTTTGTGCATTTGTTGCTATAACTGTTTCTTAGTTGGTGATAGGTGTTCCCTAGTAACATGCGCGTTGTGTGGTTTGTGGTTTGAAATGTGGTTTGAAAACCACTGAAGTGTGATACTGTTGCTGTCATCAGCAGAAGCATCATTCCAGCAGCGTCAAACAAACCGGACTTGATTGAACTTGCACACACACACAGGGCTGCTCTGTTCTACTTTACAGCATGATATGTTGTATGCATGTAGTAGTGTTAGCATAAAAGATTCACGTGGGAAAGAAACCAGACAATAGGAACTAGTCATTTTCTTCCCCCCACTAAACATAAACTGCTAAAGCACCCTTGAGTAAGACACCTAAGCCCCAGATCCTCCAACTGAGCTTCTAACAGACGAGCTGCAGCCTGTTGTGGTTGTTGGTTAAACAAGCTGCATATCAAACATTATCCAGAATTTATATAAATGTGCTAATAATTTCTGTGTCTGACAGATTGAGTTTGTCACTGGGACTAAGAAAGGCACCAACGCCTCCAGCACAACAGCGTCCACCACCAGCAACACCACCAGCACGGCCACAGGTAAACCTCCACCCCTGCAGCACCTCCGAGCTTAAGCTCCCTGCAGACATGGTAATTTTACATGTGTGGTTTGTTTAGATAAGCTCCTCAGGCACTTTCTTATAAAAGTCACGTCTTCAGTGTTAATGGGTTGGACCCAGTTACGTTGACGTAACACTGGAGGAATTCTGAATACCATCACGCTGGGTACGACTTGTGCGCTCATGGTCGTCATTAATTAAGGCGTCTGGAAAAATTTGTTTCAGATTGGTTTGAAAATAAAATAAATAGATTAAAGCTGCACCATGGAGTTTTTTTTTTAAAGAAGCAGAAGTTATGTTATGTTTTTATTACCTCATCCAACGTTTTTACTTAAATCAGAATTTATGTTTACTGGCCTCCAGGCTTTATCTGCCCTGCTGCTGTATGTCTTGGTGTTACCAGCACCTATATATCAGTGCATCTGTGTGCAGAAGACAAAACAGCTGGTAGCTAGCAGCTGTTTTTCTTACTGACTTGTGATTACATTCCCATTACCAACACCAACTGTCAACTGTCAAGCAATCAATTGCGTTCTGAAGGGCATGGTACAATGAAACGGGGGCTCGTAAAAATATTGCTATCAGTGTTTAAAAGCTTCACTAGGTACTTCTAGTGATGTCACTCCTTCACTCCTCCTCTGTTTGTTTTTATAAGCAGACGCTCAGAAGAGGAAAAGCAAATGGGACTCGGCAATCCCTGTGACACTTGCCCAGCCCACCCTCATCACGACCACCGCAACCCTGCCCGCTGTCGTCTCCGTGACGACCACTGCCAGCGGCACCAAAACTACAGTCATCTCCGCCGTGGGCACCATCCTAAAGAAAGCAAAGCAGTGAGCATTGTTTGTTTGTAAGATCCAAACAGTGAAGATCTGCGTTGTCCTACAATCATCTGTGGAAATGATGCAGAGAGAAATGGACTGATGGACGCGTGGCGTACATTTCTAGAACTACTATACAAACGCTCTCTGCTACACACGGACGTATTTAAAGACTCGACTGCCTTCTATCTCTGGGATTGTATCTGCGTCATTGGATCAAAAAGCCCAATTCACAATTAAGTGGAAATACTAATCTAATGCGTGCAGCTCTCGAACTCATGCATCAAACATGTCTGTTGTTCATTTTTTTTATGTATTGGCAACAGTTATTAGTTCAGAACAGTTGCAGAGAATATGAACCTGCCAGTGGTTGAATAAGGAAAATGGTCCCAAACAAACCTGTGCTGGAAATATCTGGTTAGCATTTATGTGTAATGGCTCATAATGTGTGTAGATTTTTCAGCTAGTTTTTTCATCGTTGGCATATTCACTCAGCTCTGAAATGAGATTTTTTTTACGCTTGTATATACAAATTGATGATAGGGTGAATAAATGGATCAGATGTTTCCTTTTCAGTTGGATTATTGTCTTTTATTTTGATAGGCAGCACTTTGCTGAAGCCGCTTCATGCTGAGAGTGAAGTCTGGATGTGTTTTTGTTTTTTTGTTTTTTTAAACAAAGCATACATCTTTTGTTGAAATGAAGGAACACTATTGACTGGTTTATTGACTGGGAATGAGCTCCACTGAGTCCAGACCTGAATCTGGAATGAAGAATCTCTTTGGCCTTTGCTGACACCCACCAACTCACACATGCACAGTCTCTTGTCTTTTCTCTCAGGGAATGCATGTGTGTTCCAGGTGGAGTTTGACTTCACTCACCTCACTTACCCCATCTGACTTGTGTTTGAGGGAGTGTCAGGAGGTTGCTGTATTTCAGCTCTGTTTGTGGTTAAAGTGAGTAGGCCAATGGTCACGTTGTGCTGAGGACAAATGAAAACAGTTATTTAAAAAAATACAGCCCTTCCCATTTGTTTACTGTTAAAAACTGCAAATATATTTTCCATAACCTTTTTACTCTGTGAGCTCGTTGGGTGCAGCCTTTTAACCAAGCACTGAAAATAGGCAGACATTACTTCCTTGTGTTAAAATTATTTATAGTTCCTGGTATAACCACATCCAGCATTTTAAGTGACATTAATTTCGTGGAAGAAATTTTCAAAATAAAACGGTATTTTACTTAAAACATTTTCCAGTTGCAGGATAAAGTAAGCCGTCCGAATCTTTGGTGAGATCTGGGTGTGATGTTGGGTTCTACAGAAGTGGTGTGTAACAAACTGTAAACCTGATTCATTTATGACTTTCAACTGAGTCATGGCCGAAGTTGGCTACAGGCCATCACAGTAGTCATGCATCTGGTACAGTAGATGAACAAATGTTCTTCATCTTGTATCTCAACGTGTTTCTGCAGAGTCTGGACTTCAAATAACATTTTTTGACATGTTACCTCAAGTGGCATCCCCACTTTTTTCCACTTATTAAAGAATAAATACTCCTCCAGAAAGATGACAGTGACAGCCAGAGGTGTTAAGTAACTAAAGACATTTGCTCAAGTACTGTAGATAGAACAATTGTGAGGTATTTGTACTTAATTTAGTTTTTGAAGGATTCAATTCTTATAAAAATCATTATAGATTAATAAAATCAATCAAAGTCAAACTTTTTCACCTTTGAGAACAATTCTACATTGTTTAAAATACACTGTTTTCTTAGTGAGGTACTTTTACTTTGGTACTTTAACATTTAGAGGTTGTACTTCAGTACTTTTACTTAAAAAGCAAAACTAAGGGGTATCTCTGCTTGTAGTATTTCTCTAGACAAATACTTGCACTTTTACTTAAGTATTGAGGTTTTGTACTTTACACACCTCTGGTGAGGGATTAGTACAGTTTAAAAACGATAACTTCTCCACCTGCAGTGGTATAGTAACAACACCTTGACATAAAAGTGGTTGTGTGGACACGTGAAGCGTGTGCAGACATCTTATCAGGATGATTTACGCTTCTAACATCCGCATTATTCCTGCGCAGGTGAGACACACCCGGTGTACAGCCTGTTCCGAGCAGGTCACAACTTTCCCCTCAACAAAAGTCTGCAGCGTCCCTCGTACGCAGGTCTGACACAGGAACACAGTGTGAAGATGTTCACTCATGTCGTCCTTAACGTGACCGGGTAGGTCGACGTAAGGTGACTTCACAGAACATGTTAGTACCGCACAGTTACCAAGCTGAAGCGTCGCACAGTTAGCGTAGCACAGTTAGTGTTTCATGGTGATGATAATTGTATTACGCAACACCGTGAACACAATAACGCTTTAAAACTCTTATGACGTGTTACGACGTAACATAGACCGAAAACTATAAGTTAGCAAAGCATCTTTTTTGGCCTTGTTGTGGTGTTCATCCTCCTACGCAGCAGTAAAATGTGTTTCTCTGTTCGCACTGGAATGTCGCCGGTCCCCCCCCCCCTCATGCTGCAGCTGATTTATTGGTGGGAAAGAAAGGGAGACGCTGAATGAACTCAGTGATCCAAAAAAAAAGCCCAGTTTTTGTCATGTAAATTGGTAAGGAGTGTTGTTGGGCACACACTGGGGACCTGAAAGTGGAGACATACTTGACCGGATTTTGCTCTGACTCCTAAAACCTATGCAATTCTCCTTTTTTTCCCAAATCGTTTGGGTTTCTCAACAGCCTGCGTGTGGAGTGAGTGCATCTCTGGCTTCTCCTGCGAATGGGTCCAGTTCACCAGGACAGTATCTTCACAGTAAGTTAGGTCTTTAGTCATAAAGGACAGATGGTTAATGAGATAAATGCAAAATATGCTATAACTGTGTTACCTGTAGTTCTTAGAGAGTAATGAGGTAAATGCTGCTGTGAGTCATCACCTGTGTTTACTGAGGGCTCAAATTCAGCAGTGAAAAGTGGTTTATTCCTTGCACTTTGGTAACCCATGCACAAACTAGAAAAATGATGCTGTAGGTGGGCCACACCTTTCCATCTCCTCCCTCAACATGTGAAATGGCTGTTTGGACTGGCATCACTGCTAAACTCTCAGCCAAGAAAGCCAGAGAGAGGAGGGACGGGTTGATTCTGCACAAGCTTGATTCCCCTGGAGAGAATTTACCCATTGTATCAAACCAGATCCGGTTGCTAGGAGTGTGACTGTGTATGTCCCCATTCAAAATGTGCAGCCTGGTGTATACATTGGAGAGGAAATATCTGTTTTCTCCTCTGAGTCAGCTACTTCTTTCCTAGATCTGAGTCACAAGTACAGGATGATTCCTGAATCCAGATCTGGGTGTGTTTGAGTGCAGTTACAAGGGTGTGTGACAAGGTGCACTTATTGAGAATGGCCTTTAACACCTAATGTGTGGTCTGCTGGAGTCAAGAGGACTTTCCAGAGAAATAAATATCATACTGCTTGTATTGACACTGGCTGCATCTGCTACTTCAACTACTTCTTTGGAAATGTTATTGTACTACTTAATCAAATTCTATTGAAATAGCATCTGTTAAGTAAGAATGCAGTACAAAGAAATCTATCAAACAAAGTGAGATTAAGTTACAGCAATATGATATTAGAGAAGCTGGAATCTGAGTCGACTCCCTCAACTTCCAGATAATCTCACCTAGATGTATGTTAATCCAATAAAAATCTTGAAGTCCTGTCAAGAAGAACAAATAATCAACAAAGGCCAGTTTGAATTTTGAAGATGTGAAGAAATGAAAAGTAATAGTTATGTTGTTAGAAGAAAAACATTGCTTAGTGTTTGTTCCGATTTTGTGGTGGAAAAAATGCTACAAAATCAGTCAAACTAAATATATTATCTATACACAGCTATGGATCCATTCGAAGGTTTCACAATAGTAGTTGTCAGTGAAGGGGAAGCTGGAAGTGATTCACTATTACTGTCAGTTCATTTTTCAAATAACTAAACTCTGAAACAAATGTGATTAAGAGGAAAGAATGCTGGTCAGTTGACTTTTCTTTTTTATGCAATCAGAGGACATATGCAGCATCATAACACTTAATATTGCAATACTTATCAGTTAGTGTATCAGTTAGGGATGTCCGATATTATCGGCTGGTATTGGCATTAAAATGTAATATGGGAAAATATCCATATCACTTTTTACTCTTTTAATGACACAACTTATACATAACATGCACATATTATACATCAAACTCTTCAGCTGCTCCTCCTCTCTCTCAAAATGTCAAAACATGACAAATCCGAGGTATTTTTTTTGAGGTATTTTTTCCATTGCCTAACTTAAATCGAAGTAGTCATATTTTTTGCACAGATAATGTTGAAAGTTTATGCATGATAGGAAATATGTGATGTTAGTTACCTAAAATGATTATGTTTTTCTTTTTTTATATATATATTTCATATATTGGTATCAGTTTATAGCATCGGAATTTAAGAGTTAGACTACATCAATATGTCAGATATTGGTAAAAATGCCAGTATCGAACATTCCTCGTATCAATATTATCTGTGTTACAGATAATTGTTATTTGGCCAACACTTTTAAAGGCTGCTGGTTGTAAGGTTTCAGGTTGTACATCCTATTCTTCTGAACATAATATCTTAGGAACTCGTTGACGGAATTTCTTCAAAATTGGCACAAACATCCACTTAAAATATGAATCCGGACAGGTAAACATCAATTAATTGGCAGATAAATGCCACCGCAAGGCTGTAATTCTGGTCACAGCAGCCATAGATCAAATGTCTATCTGCAGTACGAAAGTGGTCACTTGTAGTGATGAAGCCACAGATAATTATCACACAGTGCTACAGTGTTTTAGCACCTTTCAGCTCCTTGTTTGGGTTTTATGGTCTGAAACGTTCACACTCATTCCTCTCATCATTGTTCAAGCAGGCTGCAAAAAAGCACCAGAAACCCCACAGTTCACTGCCGTCTCAGCACCAAACAGCAGACTTTTGACAATTAGCCGGAGTCCATAGTAGAGCATTCAGACTCAGATATTTCCCTTTAGTTACTGAAGACCAAAACAGAGTTAAAAGAAGAGTGAACTGACTTACTATGTAATCAAGTGTACATATATATAACATCAAATGAATAATAATGTTGCTCTATGCCTGTTGGATGTCAGTTTATTAAACCACAATCTTTTCTAAACTGTAACTAGTTGCCTAAACTTAACCAACAGAGGTGATATTTCAGAAGACACTCATTTAATTTGTAATGGTCATACAGTGCTGGTTTTGATGTAAAAAGAAGAAGCTTATAGGTTTTTACTGTAGTTGTGGGATGATCTCCACAGCTTTGTCCACTGAAGCTTTGTAAGCTCCTTTTTAAATGCCTTCAGACAATTAAACACAGTGAACACACAGGGTCATTGGCACAGTGTCAGGGTCACTGTGTCACACTGATCCTTGCACATTCCCACACTGACACTTTACATCTTCTGTAGAGAGAAGACAAGTGACTCTGCCTTCAGAAAAGTGAGAAAATATATGTGGCAATCATAATGTTCATATCAAATATTTAACAAGTAGAAAATGTGCCCGTAAGTGTGAGCACACGATTGTGTAAACACAGGAATCACAGAACTGTTTCCCATAGCCTGCAGGCAGTGTTCTGCTCTGTGTGCCACTCCCAAGAGCTTGGGTGGAGGCTGTGGAAGGAGGGGCCTGGTTCACCAGTCTCAAGCCCACACAGGTGAACTGCTGGGTGGAATGTTGAGGGGGGGGGGGCACACGGAGGTGTGGAGCTTTTAATTTCTAGCAGGGTGGGGAACAGATAGAGGTCCAGGAAGGGAGTTAACACCCACCGTCACAGCTACCCACCTGGATAGGGAAAGTAGAGAGAGAGCGTGTGTGTGTGTGTGTGTGTGCGCAAAAGCTAAAGGAGGGATCAGTCACAGTGCCCACACTCATATTCACTCAGTTGCTCTGAGTCTCACTGTCTCCCATATCTCCCTCCCGTACAGACTTAAAAACCTTTGCACACAGGAGGAGACACAGCTTTGTCTGTAAACACAGCTGAGTTTACAGACAAAGAAGTGAATATTTGACGAGACTGGACTTACAGGAAGATACAAAAAACAAAAGAAGCAAGAGAGGAACTTTGAACTTGGACATGAAGACTTGAAGAAGTAGGTGGATACAAAAGTTTCTCTAAACTCTTTTGACAAACAAAGCATAAAGGACTTTTTTTTCTTATTTATTGTTGGACCTTTGGACTTGGACTGGGCGAGCACACAGTAAGAGGTTTGTTTAATCTGTAATCTCTTTCTATTCACTCAATAATTTCCTAATGGCTCCATTGTTTTCTGTGCCCTCTAAGACTCATTATTCTGCTGGTTCATATTTGTATGACTTTTGAGCAAGATGAAAGACTGTATAGTGTACATTATGTACCTTTATATCTCACCACGTGGTTTTAGAGGACTCTGGGCATATTGGGTTTAGCTTAGTGGTCATTTTTCTTTATTTTATATATCTTGGCTGCTCTTTCTACAGGATTACCCACATCAGTGCAACAGATGTGAAAATCAGATCAGAACAAACTCTGTCATCTACAGGTTTAGATGTAATATTAAAACCTGCTGTTGTGATTTTAAAGGTGTATTTTGATGTGCTTTAACTTGCTGTTAAAGGCAGGACCCTGAGCATGAACTCTAGGGCCCCCAGCCCTTACTGATGATGTCACGATGGAGGGTCAGACCCACACCCTGTGGTGGTATGTTCACCTGCAAGGCATGTTGTTGTCTGTTGAGAACATAATTCCAGCTTTAAAGACAACGACAAATTACCCCTCTTTTTTGTGCAACAGTCATTCAGACCAAAGGAAAAGTAGCATGAATGACTCGGTTCTATTTTTGTCTTTTGGAAGCTGTAATTTGTGTCACACTGTTTATCGTCAGTGTCAAAAACGCCTGTGTGTCTCGATTTTGTTCGAGAAGGAGTGAAACACAATGTGCTTTACTCAGCTCATATTCCGTGACTGAGTGAAGTTTGGAGATAGGAGCTGGTCTGTTTTTCCCTGACCCATGCTGGTCAGTGATTTATGTGACACCTCATGGCATGAACACACACACACACACACCTGCAGTCAGCTTAAGATCACAGTGAAGTGCTAAGGTGCCTTTCCCATGTGTTTTCATGGGTTGTGTTTTTAACTTGGGTAAGTAATCCTATCGCCTCAAGGAGAAATTCTTTCAGAGCTGTAAATTTTCAGCTCAAACATTTCTTGTGAACTGTTGGACAATTATCTGCCCACTGAGACAATTACTGAGACATTTTATGCCACATAGTGTCCTTTGTTCACTCCTGTTGAAGTGGAGATTGTTTTCGCTGCTTCCTGCATATCAGTTTGTTGTCTATTCAAGATTCCAACTTAAAATTATAAAGTGGTTTTATTGTAAAGAGTCTACACAACATGCTGCCTGGCATGTTTCCAGGTCCCACCCTGCATTGGTCTTTCCTGTTGTGATTCTTCTATTACTTATTATTACACCCCAGCTCTTGTGGGATTGTGAGGATAGGACATACACCAGTGTGAACCTGTGTGAAATGCACAACCTTTACTGCACAAAGTGATCACATCATCTGATAATCATCAAGAGTTCTGTCACTAGCAATGCCCACGCGCAGTGTTTGTCTAGATAACCTTAGACGTTTTGAACATATCCTTTAGAAATGAATGTTATTTCTGAGAGGAGGAAACATGTCTTTAAAAAGCTAAAGCGCTTATATTTTCTGAACGTACGGACTGTGTTGATGTTTAAATTAGTCTCAGTTCACAGACTGAAGTGAAGGTAAGGGGAGTGTCAGGGCCTGTTCACGTTCTCTAGGCCCTGACCGAGGGAAAGTACACGTGGTTCAGGTTACACCTGAGTGATAAGAGTCTTTCTCTTTCTTCTTTCTCTCCATCTTGCGTGTGCTCTCTGTAACAGAGGAGGTTTGTTAGACATGTATGTATGTATGACGGTTTTTGCTAATGTTTCTGTTGCAGAAAGGAGATGGAGAGATGGACATTACCTCTCTCAGTGTGGCTTGGGCTTCTAGCCGTCCTGTTAACCTGCTGTCATGCTGAAGGTGAGGAAGTCCAAGATAATACTGAATAATCTTATTCAGTATTCTTCCAAAGTCTGTTTATTGTTACCACAGCTATTCTAACTATGTTTCATGGGTTTTAATCTCACGTTGTTGTCTCTCTGTGACTCTCACTCTTGCTGATGTGCTTTTCTCCCCCTCCCTCTGCCTGCCGACAGTGAACTACTGCTACGCTTCCAGGGACAAGAGCTGCTCAGAATGTCTGCAGGCTGGAATAGGCTGCGCCTACTGCCCTGAGGAGGTGAGAGCAGAAAATGACATCAAAATAAAAAAAAAACTGGATTCAAATCTGTCAGTCCTGAGATGAATCTTCATTCACATTTTTGAGTCTGGGATGGTTGCCCTTCAGAAATAAAGTAGTTAAAATATTATAACTGAAAAATGTTTTAAGAAAAATGCCTTAATTAAAGGTTCCCTTGCAAGCTTTCAGCTACATCCTCATGTTTTCAAAAGTTGAATTTTGCTAATAAGTTTGAAACTTGAGTAAAGTGATCAGATCAGATCAGATCAAAGTCACTAATCAAACTTCCTCTTTGCACAGACCTTTAACGGCCCTCGCTGTGACCTGTATGAGAATATCCTCGCCCATGGCTGCAGCTCTGCAGCTATACTGACGGCTCTAAGCAGCATGACGATTGAGGAGGTAAGACTCCATCACTCTCATCTCTCTTGCAATCACAACCTCATTGTTTAGTGTTAAACTTGAGTTGTTTTTTTTTTTCAAAAAGAAACTAAATCATCAAATCTTAACTTACCTCCCTGTTTCTTCTTTTGCTGCTCAGTCGCGACAGATCAACATAATGCTTCAGCAGTCTCAGGTGTCCCCACAGAGGGCGCGCATGACCTTTTTGCCAGGAGAGGAGAAGCTGATGGACGTGGAGGTCTTTGCTCCAACCAAAGGCCCTTTGGACCTTTATATTCTTATGGATTTCTCCAACTCCATGGCTGACGATTTAGACAACTTGAAGAGGATGGGCAAAGAGCTGGGTGAGCAGGTTTGACAGTGCTGTGTGTGTTTTAAAGACTGTCGAGTAAGATTTTTTAGCCTAATACAGATGAAATGTGTTTCCTATAGCCTCACTTGTGGAGACACTTTCAGATGACTACACCATCGGCTTTGGAAAGTTTGTGGACAAAGTTATTGAGCCCCAGACAGATATGAGACCCTCCAAGTAAGACAGAAAGTGTGACCTGAACACACTGAAGAAAGTTAAGCACATACTCACATATAAATGTGTAGTATTATGTAAACGTATACACAATTTACTCTTCTCTCTTCCCTGCTTTGTCCATCTTGCTTTACTTGTTAGACTTGCAGAACCATGGCTCAACAGTGATCCTCCATTCGCTTTCAAAAATGTCATCAGGCTGACCAAGGACTTGGATTTCTTCACTAGTGAGCTCCAGAAGGAGAGAATATCTGGCAACCTGGATCCTCCTGAGGGAGGGTTTGATGCCATATTGCAGGCAGCAGTTTGCAGGGTAAGTCAGAATGCTTAAAACAAAACAGATGTATTCTGCCTAGACATGGGTGGCAGAATAGTTTTGTAGCCAGACCAAAAATGTTACCCATACCTCTGTCAAAAAATAAAGGCTCAAACTTCCCTGGTAAAGTCAGAATATGTTATTAGTACTTACACATTAAATGTTGATCATGTAAGCAATAAAATGCATCTTTGATAAATTCAGTACGCTTATTGGTTTTGCAGCTACAACCCCTATTTGGTGGATAATGCTAGCAAACATCCAGCCTATGATCCCTAAAAGTTCAGTTAACCTCTACTTATCCTCTATTAACCACTCCATCGTCTTTTGTTTGCATTCTTTTTCAAGGAAAATATTGGTTGGCGAAACCACAGCACACATCTCCTAGTTTTCTCCACCGAGTCAGCCTTCCACTACGAGTCTGATGGTGCTAATGTGCTGTCAGGCATTCTGCCACGCAATGATGAGCTTTGCCACCTGAACGCAGAAGGCAAATACACAGAGGATATAACCCAGGATTACCCTTCAGTACCCACGCTGGTCCGTATACTGGGCAAACACAACATCATCCCCATCTTGGCCGTCACCAACCACTCCTACACATACTATGAGGTTGGTGCACTCTTGTTTTGTGACTTTCACTCTAGTTATGCTCGGGGAAACATGGTGCATGTACGATGTAGCTTTATTTTTTGTAATGTGTGGACTTCTCTGTGTAGAAACTCAAAGAGTATTTCCCCATTGCTGAAGTTGGTCTGCTGCAGGAAGACTCATCCAATATCTTGGATGTCATGAGAATCGCCTTTGAGGTAAAATGTCACATCCTCTGATGATGGTTAGGTGGTTGATGGTGTTCTGTACACTTAAATGCCTGTGATCAGACTTCAATTTCCTGATGTTCTTATTTATCCTTTCAGAATATTCGGTCTAAGATGAGCATCCGTGCAGAAGACAGACCAAAGGCTTTTGAAGCTCAGTTCTTATCCACTAGCGGAAGTGTTGCAGAATATGGAGCCTTTGATTTCAAGCCAGGAGCAATAGTAAGAACAAGAAAAAAAAATCCCAACAAATTAAGCACATATGCATACATTCATGGATTTAGATTCAAGGTTCAAGAGGTTTATTTCTCACATACACAGTTATACCAGTACAATTTCTAGTGAAACGTGTCTCTAAGTCACCCTATTACTGTTACTACTACTGATACTGATACTGTTCAAAATAGAATGAAATAAAGTAATATAGGAGTAAAGAAAATACATCAAACACTATCAAATCAAGTATACAATCTAAATATAGTGCAGTAATATAGAATAGAATAGAATAGAATAGAATAAGCAATATAGGCTTTAACAGTACCTGTCCACATTAATATACTTTTTGTGGCCTATAGTAAAACTATGTTTGAAAAAAACACACTGTTTCTATAAGCTAATGAATAACTGAAAATCAATCAACTAGTCAACTGAAAGGTTTTACAGGCTATTGAGCTGAAATAAAAAATTCCAATATTGTCCTAAACTATTGGTCTAAAACTGTCAGAGCTCACTAAGTTCACTGCTAAATGCTTAATGTGCACATTCATGCTCTAAGATTGTCTCTGTGTGTGTGTGTCTTCTCTAGGGCAAGTTCAAGATGCGCCTCAAAGCCCAGCGGATGATTGACGAGCAACCTGTGTGTAAGATGAACGGCGATGAAAAAGAGGGGACGATAAGAGTCAAACCGACAACCTTTAATGCTGCCGTCAACGTTAAGGCCTCAGTTCTGTGTCCAACCTGCGATTGTGAGAAGGTAGAGACACAGATGAACAAAGTGCACACTAAGTGAAGCGAGTTTACTTACTCATACTTCTTTATGGTTGATTTATCACAGTGTCTCTTTTGTCTGTTCTCCAGAGTCTCATCCCCAGAGCGCCCAGATGCGATGGTAACGGTGACTTGGTGTGTGGGAAGTGTCAGTGCTATGATGGCTGGTGAGATTTTCATTATTATATGAAAAATACCATATTTATCTGGGATTTGGGATTTGGCACTAATAAAGTGATAGACTGCATCAGAACTCTATAATAATGCCTTTTTTTCCCTCTTTGCTTTGTCCACGTGACTCCTGCAGGCAGGGTTCATTCTGTAACTGCTCAGAAAGTGCAACAACTAAGGACTCTGGCCTGTGTAAAGGACCGGGCATGACTGAGTCTTGTTCAGGCCGCGGAGAGTGTGAGTGTGGAACCTGTGTGTGCCACAACCCAGAACAGTTTGAAGGACCGTACTGTCAGTACGACAAGACCCAGTGTCAAAGATTCGGAGGCTTCCTCTGCAATGGTATGAGTTTATGGAGGTTTATGGCTAAAATGTCTTTATTACCACTAGTTTGAATATTACAAACATAAGTACTCTATACACAGTCCTTACTTCGACATATTGTCTCTTTGGATAGTTTCAGTAATGGAGTCAGGGGTAATTTAAGCTCTCATACCGATGTTATAATACTACATTGTCAAGTGTTTATCCAAAAACAATACAGTAGCTTTTCACAATTCAGAGAAGATTCACTATTTAAGCCTTTGTAGTCCACAAAGGAATCTGCTGCTTGAAGAGCTTGTTGTCATTTTGAGCATTTAGAAATTAAATGAAATGGTCCAACAAATCAGCTTAAAGGAGAGTTGTTCCTTTGTGTATACCATTACTAATTTAAGCTTACACACACCATTTACCCCCGACATTATTCTTTCTTCTCCTGTCAGAACGTGGCTCCTGTGTTATGGGTCGGTGTGCGTGTTCAGAAGGCTGGATGGGCAATGCCTGCGAGTGTTCCAAGAGCAACCAGACCTGTCTGGACAGCAAGGGGGTAAGTAGAGGCAACAGTTTTTTCTTGTTATTGTGTCCCCTTGAATCACAGTGTGTCTCAAATTGGTGGTTGACTGTGTGACTTTATCTGTACCAGGGCGTCTGCAATGGGCGAGGTAAATGTGTATGCGGTCGCTGTGAGTGTCCAGCCTCTGGCATTGAATTGAGTTCATCCTGTGAGCCAAATTTTGAGGTGTGTGAATTGACTGTATAAATATGTGTTTATTGGTGGATGTATATAAAACCAATTTGCATATTATACCTCACAATGTAAACAGTATTTTTAGCCGTTTTAGTATCAGTATATCCTGCATGACCTTCATTTGATGTCTGTGTATCCTGTCCAGGCCCAGCTGGGTGTGTGTGAGGGTACAAGGAGTTGTGTCCAGTGTCAAGCCTGGAAGACAGGAGAGAGGAAGGAGAAAGAGGAATGTGATAAGTGCCCTTTCAAAGTTGTCATGGTGGATGAACTCAAAGAACGTAAGAATTATGATTGCTATTGATGATTATGATGATGACACTGTGACATTTTTATTAGGTAATGTGTAATAAATATTAAATATGCGTGTGTATCTGTGTGTTTACAGGGGAGGAGGTGCTTGATTCTTGCAGTTTCCGTGATGAGGATGATGACTGTACATACTACTACACTGTTTATGATCATAAAGATTTAACATCAGACTTGGAGGTTCAGGTCCTCAAGAAAAAAGGTTGGTTATGTGCCACATAATGTATGCACTCAGGGCATAATGCATCATTGGACTGTGCAAAAAACAGATAACGTACGGCTTTAACAGCTGTGAAAACATGTTTTCGTGTTGTGGAATTTTTTGGTTATTTTGCCAGGTCACTATTAACCAAATCTGATCAAACTACATATACACAGTTCTCATTAAATTATAAATAACATGTTGTGAATAATTAACAAAAATAAAGATATACTGGAATATTTAATATGTGAAAACAAGTTTTCAGGAGCTTTAGAAAATGCACTTCAGAGTGTGATTGTTCTCTCTGGCAGTTCCATATGATGTCTATAACGTTATCTCCATTTTGTGATGACCCCGCAGATTGTCCTGCTGGTAGTCTCCTGTGGTTGCTCCCTCTCCTCTTGTTCCTCTTGTTACTCCTGGCACTTCTGCTCCTCTGCTGCTGGAAATACTGCGCCTGCTGCAAAAGCTGCTTACAGGTATAAACACTCGCATTTGAACCTGTGAACATTTGATATTGCTAAGTCACAATGAAAATAATCTTTCCTCTCTTTCATTGACACAGAGCTGTCTTGCCCTGCTGCCTTGCTGCAGAAGAGGTATGACGTTATCACATGTTACAGCTGATATTTCTCATTCACATGTAGGGGTATCTAATCATGCAGATAGATCTGAGTTCATATAAAAAACATCTATAAGACAAAACCTCTTCATAACTACCAAAAAGCTGCTTTAGTGTTGCTTGTGCACCATGTTGACTATGTCGTCTTATGTTGTATTCTCTGCAGGTCGCATGGTTGGCTTCAAGGAAGATGAGTATTTGCTCCGTCAGTCTTTGCTCACTTCAGACCACCTGGACACACCGATGGTGAGGACTGGCCCACCCAAAGGAACAGACGTGGTTCGCTGGAAGGTCACAGATAATGTCCACAGAGGATTTAATCACCCACAGGCTCTGATAAAGCCCAACCCTAAAGAGACTAGTGAGTGCTAAATTGGTTTAAAGTGAAATGTATTGAAATCAGCTTTAACCTCTGTTAGTTGTTTTTTTTTCCTCCTCCTTCCTTTAAACATGTCTTGTCTGTTTGTCATTTGTAGTCCAGTTGCCCATTTCCCTCCGGCTCAACAGATTGTTTTCTGACAACCTGTCTCGCCCTGACTCCAGAGAAGCCGAGCAGCTCCGCAAGGAGGTGTCTGATAACGTAAGAGAGTTTTCGTTCACTGACGAGCGTATGTAAGAGTATGTAGGATGGTTGTATCAAAGAACATTGTACTTGTTCTTCCTTCCAGCTAAATGAGGTATACAAGCAGATTCCTGGGGCCCAGAAGGTGCAGAAGACTGCGTTCAGGTAGGAATGTTTCCTAACAGAGCTGTTTTATACTGTACTGTTTCCTTCAACAAAAATACAATTCAAATGTCAATTCTCTCACTAATTCTCACGTGTTTCCGTTGTTGTAGAATGCAAAGAAATGCGGGAAAAAGGTAATATTCAGATTTTTATTCTGACAATAAAATACAATGTCACACAAACAGTTTATCGTCTGTAGGATCCAAAGGTCATGCTTATCTAACTTCTCTACCTTCCTGTGCTCTTCAGGCAAGACTACACCATCATGGACACTGTCGTGTCTGCCTCTCGCAGCACCTACCCTGATATTGTAAAACTCACTGAGAAAAATGTCCAATCTGGAAACTTCCATGATCTCAAGGTTGTGCCTGGATATTACACAGTGGCCACAGACAGAGGTGTGTGTTAACTATCTGTGTGTGTGTGGAAGAAATGGAAATTGCAATTTTTGCTTTCTAGCACAGTTAAGATGATCTGTTTCTGATCTCTGCTGGGAAGCTTTAACGGTCTTTCCAAAAATGTTCTCATCATATCTGCTTTTCCTCTGCAGAGGCTGCTGGAGCCATAGAGTTCCAAGAAGGCGTGGAGTCCGTAGATGTTCATGTGCCGCTTTTTGTCAAGGACGAAGATGACGACAAGAAGCAACTTCTGGTGGAGGCCATGGATGTGCCTCTGGGCATTGCTGAGATTGGAAAACGTTTGGTCAACATTACCATCATAAAAGAGCATGGTGAGAAATGTGGTACCTGTGTGTATGAGAAATATAGAATCTTCTCAATAAAAAATTCTAACTGATTCTCTGTTTGCTTCTCCACAGCCACAAGTGTCTTCTCATTCCTTCAGCCGGCCTACACCTACAACAGGCAGGACGGAGTGGCCAACATCCCAATTAGCAGAGAGATCATAGAGGACGGACGCACACAGGTCACCTACCGCACACGGGATCTCACAGCCAAGGATAAGAAGGTGAGCTGACTACTTTGTGTACCTAAATTGAGCTTGGTATCTTATTTAATCTTAATATCTTATTTATTTATATTCCTAGAAAGATACTTGGGTTATTTTTATATTTTGGTGTTGGTAAATATGGAAGTATCTTTCTATCGTTCTCTTGAAGGCGATCTCATACTACCATGACAGGTTGGTGAATGAGGCTCTTGTCCTCGTTGTTCTGTGTGTTTTAGGACTATTTGACTTTGGAGGGAGACCTCATGTATGGTCTTGGTGAGACCCAGAAGACAGTCCCTGTTCAGTTGCTGGAGCTGGGTGAGAAAGATGGTCTATTGGAAGATAAACAAGTGAAGCAGTTTGTGATGGACCTCAGTAACCCACGGCAGGGCGCTAAGCTTGGACGCTACCCAAGAACTACTGTCACCATCGCAGACCAACCAGGTAATGAACACAGGAGGCTTTACATCAGTACTTCTGACTCTTGCTCCCAGTAAAAGCATTGATTGCTAAGGTTTCTTCACTTGCTTACCATTATTTTAATGTATTTAGAGCCCAGTGTGATGATGTTCAAAAAGGGCACCCAGAACTTCACCACATCCGACCCAATGTACAACATCCCTGTGGTCCGGATGCGCAACCAGGACAGCCCTGCCACAGTTAATTGGCGCACCAAGAAGGCCCAGCGCTTTGAGCTGTCTGGTCCTCTAAAGTTTGGTCCTGGAGAAAATGAAAAAAACATAGTGATTGACCCAAAAGCCTACCCTGGCCCAATCCAGCCAGAAACCTTCCAGCTGGAGCTGTTTGACCCAAGTAGCAATGCTTCTATTGGAGAGAGAAAGACCACCATTGTCAATGTCACAGATGGAGGTAAGACAGGATGGGGAGACTCATTGTTTGTCACAAAAACATAAAACAAAGGATAATAAAAGAGCATTTGTAGAGTTTATTATTATATCTGAATAATATTTGCTTCTTCTGCTTATTGCAGTTCCCAAATCTCCAGAGATTGCTCAGCGGCAGGAGAAGGGCTACATAAACCGAACCGCTACCTCTCCTGGTGGTCGACTTCTTTCTCCAGCAAACCCTAAGGCCAAAGCTACTGGACCTAGAAGCATACGCCTCAACTGGGACCCACCACCTGGTAACCCCATGGGGTACAAGGTACATCAATATGATCAGAAGCCTTAACTCAAGGTGAAGCATGAAGTATACAGTAGATGTTGCATTTCTCTGATTTTCTTCTCTGATGCACACTTAGGTGAAGTACTGGATCTATGGTGACCCAGAGAAAGATGCCCAAGTCTTAGATGTAAAGACTCCCCAAGCTGAGTTGACTAACCTGTACCCCTATTGTGACTATGAGACGCGAGTGTGTGCCTACAATGCAATCGGAGATGGACACGATACCGACATAATTACCTGTCAGACTCTGGAGGATGGTAATTACTGAAAATCCAGTTAACTGCAGCTTATGAAACCCTCCGCAGAAAATAAAAACATGGCTGGTTCAAATAAAACTGGAATTTAGTAGAGAAAATCCATGCTCTTTTGTTTTTGTCAGGTTGTGCTATTAAAAGTTAAGAAATGTCTTAGTAAGGACTTTGATAGTGTCTAAATTAGCTGCATGAAAACATTGTAGTGCTCTTAACACAAAAGCAAGTCTGTGCTCTGGAAGTCTGTTGCTTCGAAGGTTATAGAAAATATTTGGAATTTTTTTTTTTCTGATATTCTTCAGTGCCCAGTGAACCTGGTCGTCTGGCCTTTAATGTCATCAGTCCAACTGTTACTCAGCTCAGCTGGGCAGAGCCTGCAGAGACCAATGGCAACATAACAGCATATGAGGTCATCTACACACCCATCGATGATGAAATGAGTAAGTGACGGAGTCCTGCATGCACATGGTTGCATTTCTTTTGCTTTCATCACATCCTAATACCCTCTCTCTTTCACACAGAGCCAGTGGGACCAGCAAAGAAGGTGAAGATTGACAACCCCAAGAAGCGAATGCTGTTGATTGAGAACCTCCAGAATGCCCAGACCTACCAGTATAAGGTCAGAGCCAAGAACAGCGTGGGCTGGGGCCCGTTTAGAGATGCCACCATCAACCTGGCGTCACAGCCTGCCAGACCTCTGTCCAGTAAGTTAGAGACAAAAAAAACTCTCTGTTGCATTTACAGTAGATCTCTTTGAACCAGAAAAAAAACATATGTCCTTATTTCTCTGTCTAGTTCCCATCATCCCAGATGTCCCTATTGTGGATGCTGAGGCAGGAGACGAGTACGACAGCTATCTGATGTACAGTAGTGAGGTGCTGAAATCGCCTGGAGGCTCCAAGACACCCAGCGTCTCTGGCGATGGTGGGTACCCAAAGCCAAAACCACAAGCTACGCCTAAATGCTGACAGCGTAAACTCATTATACTGGTGCTCTACGCTGATACATTTTTGGCTCTGGAAAGATGCATGTGACTGCCAGGTTTCCAGAGTGTGAGCTACCACTGTAATATGGATCCACTTACTCTCAGTACTTCCAGACGTCTTGCTTTGTTCTTGTAGCCAAAGTGCTTCTATACAATATGCGCTGTGGTGTCATTGCCCTGTCAGAAAGAGAGCGAATGGTTTGCCCTGTGCCCGGGACCCCTCTTTTTTTCTGTGTCTAATGCCTGAAGAGGCTGATTAATCAGTCATCATGACATTAAGGATGAGCTAAAAGAGGTGTGAAACTCAGAAATGTCATAATTTAATGGCTCTGCCTTTCTTTATCACACGCATGTGGCAGGCATTTTTCCTGCAGGCAACGCCCCAGCCAGGCAGCAACAAGCTCTGCTTCCAATCCCCACATCAGTAGAAGTGCTTTATGATCACAAACCCCAGGATCTTCCCTTATTAAACAGGCTGTTTCTTTTTCTGTAGCTGTTTTGTATGCTAGTTTTCTCTGTGCTAATGACATAAATAGAATTATATATTTATTTTTCTGAAGTACTGTGTAATAATACAAACCGTTGATACTTTTTCCATACAAACCTGTCCTTCGCATGCTTACTTCTCCTTATGACCACAAATACAAGGCTGGAAATATGTCCAGTTGGTGGGGTCCAACCTTGATCTCCGTAAGGTGTCGTGGAAAAAGCGAGTGGACATCATCCCCAGTCGGTTCAGCACAGACACAGAGGCGAACTCAGATGATGCCCCCCGCCTCAGCTACGCCCAAACACCCCTGCCAGGTGAAGACCACTCCATCAGACCCACAGATAGACAGGCAGCTAGCTAGCATGCCAGCTACTGTGCATGGCCAGTCATGTGCCATGTGCCATGTGCCCTGCAAGTCAACCAACGTTTCTCTCTGCCTTCGTGATTTGATCCGCTCAGAACAATGATAGTTTGTTTTGGGGATTCTGTCCCTGTCCCCTTGGCCCTAGTTGGCACCTGTTTCATCTATCCTCCTGCATCCTGCCCAGAGAGGAGCGCTGGCATCAACTGCTCCCCCTCCAGTTGATGATCGGGGGCAGGCTTTCCCACGTGCCTGTCTCTGTCTGTCTTCTCTCCACCCTCCTATAGAGGTGGTGATTAGGAGGCAGCTTTTTGGGTGTGTGTAAAGGCTTAGTTACTGTGCAGCTGTCTGGAAACAATGGGTTCTTAATAAAATACAATCTCATTTCTGCAGGGCGGTCCTAATGATGACACCTTTTTCTCTTGCAACTGTATTTATTCTCATCTTCTGATGTGCCTTTTTAGATGCAAAGCACCTCTTTAAACTGGACTCTTCCCAAGGGAAACCGCTCAGACAGTATTAGACGAGTTCCCTACTTGCTCAAGTAATAGCAGCAACAGTTTAAACTAACACAAGCTGATGTCGCCACCTACATGCACATAAAGTAAAAACATTATAATATCATTTGAGACATTGTCTGCAAGTCTAAAACTGCTGGTGTTTTCTCTATAGACTTCCTGAGTCTGGTTTTGGGTATTTCACAACAGTGGTACTGTGTTGTTCTAATGAATGTTAAAATTCTTACAGCAAAATCTCCTGTGTCCTGTGTGTTAACAAATCTGGTTCCCATTGTGGTGTTTTACAGATTACATGATGAATGGGAAGTGGGAGCAGAACTTCCTTTTCCCAGGAGGATCCATGCAACGCAACCTGTCAGCATCGTCCTCTCCTATGTCCACCCTGAGCTCAAACTACAGAACAGGAGGTGGCTCCTTTACAACAGAAACAACCACCACCTACATGTCTGGACCGGGTAAGATGGATGCCAGTAATAGCTTGGAGAAATATTTGGACAAAGTATTAATTTGTCTCTATCCTTTATCTTTCTCTGTTCTTGTAGGAAGTTCTCGTAGACAGGATATGATTGGTGGATCACAGAGAACAGAGGTAATCATGAGGAAGCGCTCAGAGAACAGGGGTTACACAGACGAGAACATCCGGGACTCTATCGTCATGGGAGATGTGATGAGCAAGTTCCCAGATTTGAGTAAGTTTGAAGTCTCAGCAGTGGTTTGAATTTATTACAGAGAAAATGTAAAATGAATTAGCTCTGGCCAAAGAAAGGTTTTACTCTGGAGGTCAATATTTAAGATGCCTCAACAGGTAAACTGTGTAAGAGCATGAGACCAATGGCTTGGACATTTGTTAGCAGGGTTGGGGCTGTTGGCTGCACAGCAGGCTTATCCACACAGACTTTGCCGGAGCTATGCTGACTATCGCTGTTTCTCCCTCCCTCCCTTCCTTCCTCCCTCCCCATGTCTCAACTTTCCTCTGTATATGTCATGTTGCCTCTCTTTTATTTGTCTTTCTACCTGCTCTTCTCCCACTCCTACTGTGCTACTTCCTTTGTTTTCTTTGCCTCTCCTTTTACCATCCCGGTGTCCTCCTCCTCTGCCCCCCTGCTCAATGCGCCATCAGGTGGGTTCAGCTACACTGGGACGCAGAGCAGCTCTCAGAGCCAGTTCAGCTACAGCCTGTCTCCGGGTTTGAGGACCGGGACCCAGTCTTCTGATGTCAACCAAGCCTTGTATAGTCTGGACAGGGTGCTGCACGGTAAGTCTGCAGCGTACAAGCATGACGGCACTTGAGTGGCTGGGTGTGATGTGCGCAACTCTTCATTCATCTTCATATCCTGCTTCTCTGATTGTGATAAAAGGGTAACACTGTTTCTAGTGATCATATCATACAGTGTTCTTACTCTTGACTCTGCCTGTTATCTGTCAGATGCACGAGTCTCTCCTGGGGTCCCAGACACCCCCAGTAGACTGGTGTTTTCTGCTCTGGGACCAACTGCTCTGAAAGTTAGCTGGCAGGAGCCCCACTGTGAAAAAGACATCCTGGGCTATTGTGTGCTCTACCAGCTTCTCAATGGAGGTAAAGAAGCCCTGACAAGATCATTTGCTGTATTAGGTAGTATTAGGTAGTAGTAGGTTGTATTTGTGTTAATCGAATAAAGAATATTTGTTACAACAGGATACAAAGAATGTATAAACGTGTACATGACTGAAATAAAGCTTATGCGTGCTTATTGTAGCCTATTAAAGTTATTGGATAAAAAAAATGTATTTACTTCAATAACATTTTGTCTTTTGCCTGCAGTAGTTGTAAATCTTAAACCAAATCTTCATTTATTATTATTCATTTATTCTAAGTAAACTTAAGCTTGATAACTCAGTACAGTCTTTTTAAAATAATTGAAAGTATTCATTGCTGATGCTAAAAACTGTATCTTCTCCTTTAGGTGAGGTGAAACGCATAAATGTAACAAACCCAGCAGAGAACTCTGTGATTATCCAGGACCTGTTGCCAAACCACTCCTACCTATTCAAGGTGAAGGCTCAGAGCCAGGAGGGCTGGGGTCCAGAGAGAGAGGGAGTCATCACCATTGAGTCTGCTGTCGATCCCAAGAGTCCGCTGTGCCCCATGCCAGGTACTGATTGTGTTGATTTTTGTGTCACTGCTTCTTAGATTAACTACAAAAGCGACGACTGTACCTTTATGCAGTCATTAAAAATTCAACATGCTATATATTTTTTCACTGTAGGCTCACCATTCACTCTGAGCACACCCAGTGCCCCAGGCCCACTGGTCTTCACTGCTCTCAGCCCTGATTCCCTGCAGCTCAGCTGGGAGAAACCTCGCAAACCCAATGGAGACATTCTGGGATATGTAGTCACCTGTGAACAGCTGTATGGTGGAGGTACGACTTTCAGGAAATGTTATACAGTCTTCAACTCAAGACTACACTTTTACTTTTGGTTCTTATAACCTGTGTCTGTTGTTTTCTCCAGGCGACATGCGCTCTTTCCAGGTGAACGGAGACGGTGCCGAGACCAGTCTGACCGTCCCAAACCTGACTGAGAATGTTCCCTATAAGTTTAAAGTTCAGGCGCGAACCACACAGGGCTTCGGTCCGGAGAGGGAGGGCATCATCACCATTGAGTCTCAGGACGGAAGTAAGAATAAAACAAATATCTCATAGTAATGGCTGCTAGATAGTGAAATAGATTGGCTACGTATGTATAAAACTAATGCAGATTATTTTGCAGGACTTTACACAGTAAGGTACAGGTCTGAAACTACACACTTTATCCTAAGGATTGGTCATAGAGGAAAGATAAAACAAGAGGGTTTATCCCCTTGGGAGCATGATTATAAACAGCAGTCTGCCTATTACACTATATTTTCTGTAGAGTATTGATACTTTAGATATTTTTGTCTCTGAATTTTACTATATTTCAAGGAAGATGGAAATTTTTGTTTGTGTTAAGCAGTAGATAAAACTTCATGGTTCATCTTCAGGGTACAATGCAAGTTACATCAGGTTTTGTGGAAATTACACCTAAACATTTTAATATCTCATTTAACTGTTTGGTCTCTGGGTATTTTAAGGTCACTAAAAAAACAGAAAACACAGAAAAAAAACAAAAACTAGAAATTAGACGGTTATTTTTGTGATGCTTTTAAGATTCATTCAGTAAGTACTTTAGTACTTTGCAGTTCTAAAATGAAGAAACATCTGCATGACCTTCCTTCCTCGCCCTCTCTAGGTGCTTTGTCTCAGTACAGCAACCAGTCTATGACAAGAAGAGAGGTTTTCCAAATGCCAACAGAAGTCACCACACGAACCAACGTCTCACACACCATGCTTAACGACCCCTATTTCTCAGGTACAAAAAAAAGATTCCCTTTCACTTGTGTTGTTCTGCTATAAATAAGACACTGTATATTCTCACGTTAATCATTCTGCATCTGTTTAATAGATGGGATGATGATGACCACACAGCACTCAGAGTCCAGCGGCATGGTCACCCGTCAAATCACCAAGGAGGTGGTTCAGAGGAGCGTCACAGGAGGAACCACCGTCACAAAGAAGATGTTTTATGAATCTTAAGAGCTTATTTAACTGCGCCCAAATGAACACCCAAAGGTCCAGCATGATGAGGAATCATCTTAGATTGTCTTTAAAGAGTCAGCTTTATCAATTCCTCACAGTGTTTTTTAGGTGTGTGTGTGTGTGTGTGTGTGTGTGTGTGTGTGTGTGTGTGTGTGTGTGTGTGTGTGTGTGTGTGAGAGACTGTGCAACCAAAGAAAACATTCATGAAATAAATCCATGGAGAGAGGTCGTTCTCACATGTCTGTTACAACTTTGGCCATTTTCATTTTAACATTTTCTTCATATTCTCTGAAGCGCCTGTTGTATTTCACTCCAGTTCCTGTTGAGTAAGGATATTATTTTGTGTTAGATTCCACTCCCTCTGTCGGTCCAGATCTGGTAACACACACTGGGGCTTTAAATAATGCCAGCACTGACCGGTAATCTCGTCATGGTTCATTAATCCAAAGTGACCTCTGCCGTCCGTCTCCTGTAGTTTGTCTGCGTGTGATGTGTTTTGAAATCCACCAAATAACAGTCTTTGTTTGCCTGTTAGAGATGCAACTGTCTGTTGGATGGATTGGCTTGAAATAGTGTGGATGCTTTGTAATGTTGTTTTTCATAAAATTGGTCCAAGTGATCGAGAAAGTCAGAGTGGTGTATTTGGGACTTGTGTTCATAGAAGTATATTATATTTTATAAGGTTTTTTTCAAGACATATTTAATATCTTTTTTAGACTTTTACTTACAAAGATGTTTTTGAGGCTGTTTTGCTCATTTTAAGTGTATTTCCTACTGGCAAGTAAGGGGATTATGATGTTAATGAAAAACTCTATTACAAGTAACATGGTTTTGCAGTTTTGCATTTCATGTGCTTCATGCGTTTTGTTTACTCTGCAAAGCCACTGTATTTTGTATTTTCAGCAGATTACCATTTTCACTTTTAGCAGCTTGACATTTTAGAGAAATGCTATATTAAGACATAAAGATTGTATTGGCTTAAATGCAAGTCCCACTGTATTTTGGCTTCACGTTTTGTTGAAATTACTTTTGTTTTTCACTTCAGAAATACAGATTCAAGTAAATGAATCAAAGTCACAACCAAAACCAGACTCAGTCAAGTATTCATAGACATTGTGTCACATATCACTCACTTTTAAGGAGTTAACCTTTTGCTTAGTTTCTTCTGTTTTTCATGTCAATTCTGTTGCACTTATTAAATATTTCAAATTAAAAGTTTTCTATTACTTACATTTATCAGTGAATCTATGTGTAAACGTCTAAATCATGTGTGACCAATAAGGACAAGGAGTGATTGCAGTTCATTTATTGTCATTCAGGAGAAAAATCATCTTTATGCTGCACATGGAAACAAAAACACAGCTGCAAAAATAAGCTCATGCCTGACAAATGTTTACAGGAAGCGTGAGACAAAGAAGCAAAGTGAGAATTAAGTCTTCACGTGTCAGCCCAGTCTGTGACGATTTGTGCGCATTAGTGCAGCTGCAAGTAGCTGGTCGCACATCCTTTTACAGTTCCTTCATGCTTTTACATCTTTTTCATCTCTAACTAATCAATTAATAAATAAACAATACATTAAAAATTATATACTGCATATAATAAAGAACAACATGGTGATTGTGAGATCTAAACCTCTCTAAAACTGAACTGTGAGAAAAAAACTTTCGGTCAGCTAATGTTTTGAGGCTTCAACCCGACACCATTAAAATATTTATCTATACAATACAAATAGTTGAAAACTGTGTCTTGATGAAGGCAGAGTAACAGAAAGTGTATTTCAGAACGATGGCAGCTCTTGTTCCTGATCTCACATGGCAACCTGCACAAACAGCAACACAAGATTCAAAATGACTAAATAATGAAACAGAATAAAAGCACAGAGTCTGTGTTGAGCAGTTCAGTTCCAAAGGCAGGGCCCGGGGCAGAGGCACGGCTGTCTGACATTTGGAGGCCTGATCACAAGGTCCTTGACCACCTCCACAGTCCCAAACATGGGGTACAGTTTCTCAGTGAACTTCTCGTTGAACGTGTACAGGTGGGAGCGCTTCTCCACGTCGTAGAAAGACAGCTGGCCCTGCTCATAGTCCAGGTACACTCCAACTTTCCTGGGCATCAAACTCTGGGACAGTGGGGTGGCAGGCACTGTGAGGGCCTTCAGATCTGTGCCCCTCTCCAGACGCAGGCTCAGGTAGCCTGTGTCTGTGTTGAGCGAGCGGAAGCCCTGCCTCACTGCAGACGCCTTAGCTACACCCAGCCGCCAGTCCCGCTCCCCCACCTCCACCTCCCAATAGTGGCGCCCAGAGGTGTAACCCTCCTGGCCTGCAGCACACCACCATCCGTTGAAGCGCCGTTGGCTCCCCAGGGCATCGCGGCGCTCCAGGCCGCACCGCATTCTCTTTTCATCGCTGGATATAAGCAGGTCCGGGTTGGCTGAGTCAGAGTCCAGAGTGACGTCCTCTATGGAGTGACAGAACAGCACAGAAGGTTTAGAACGTGACAAAGTCAGATATAAGAGCTTAATGAGCAAAAGAGATGCAAAGTGTTTTTATACCTGCTGCATCACAAATCCAATTCCACACTGTAAAGACAAAGAAGAAATGTTTGTTAAAGCTGCTATGATCAATATTTTAACAGGTTTTCAACTACAGACATGCAACTACAGTAACTAATTTTTAATTTCAAGTTAAGTCACGTTCAGAATATTCAGGATTCCTACTTACCACTGTGAGGGATGTAGCGGGCAGCATCTGCAACAAGGTTTAGGGTTAATTACTGTGATAGCAAACAGCTAATCAAGAGTTTAATTTATCACCCAAATCTTTTAACCACATGTAACCAATGATTACTTCCAAACATCGATTGAAAGACTTGTGATTCCAGAAGAATTCAGAGATTGTGCCATCAATGCCAAGGTGCACTGATGCTGTTTATGTTGATTTCAGCTTTGATTTGTTGCCCTTCTGTATAATTTAACTAAATGAACAAGATATGTTTTAGATGATCTGTGAAAGTTGCACTCACCAATCCTTTGGCTCCTCTGTTTTCTCACCAGCCACTGCTTAGTCACATCCTCCTACACGCACGCGAGGGTGGCACGTCGAGTTGAGTTAAACAAAGAGATAAGCATGATTAGAGGTTGTGGTGCATCACATGATAGTTCACACTTTTGACAAACTGAACTGGCAGCATCATTTTTCGGGGTTTTTAATAAAAAACATCCAGACCTTTACAGGGCTGTCAGCATTCAGCACGACCAGCATGACGAGCTCCATGGCTAGGATCAGGTTGGGCAGACGGCCCCTCTTCCACTGGAACTCCAGGTCGTCCAGCATCATGAGCACTGGCTCACCTGGCCAGACAGTGGGCTGGGAAGAACGGGTTGAGGAGGGAAAGCATTCAATAAAAGGGCAGGGGGCTCAGAATGGTCACAAAAACAACCAACAGTGGACATATGAAGTATGAAGGTCAGGGCTTAGCTTAATCATCTTTATGAGATGCAAGGAAGAAACTGGGTCAGATTTTAATCACCAGTCAGTCACCTAGCCGGCACACATTATCCTTATTGTCCAGCATCATACAGTCACCTGAGGTCTACTTTTAATCCCCCATGCCCAGTCCATGATGATCCTTTTATGGGGTCCCATGTCGCACTCCCCTCCTGCCTCCAGCATGCAGAGGAGGTGACCTTTCCAGTCTTTCTTCTCTGGCTTCTCGTAGTGGTAGTCAGACGGGATGATCCTCGGCTTAAAAAGAAATATAAACATTTAACATTAATGAGGACGATGCAGGATATTTAACTGTAGTTGTGAGGGGCTGATGTGTACCTGTACTCTCTCCTCTATGACTGCGGCCCACTCTGTGATGAAACCACGACATACGCCAGCTGGCCAGATGTCCTCGCTGGTCCAGATGTGGCTGAGGACGCTCGACCTCTGGGATACAGGAAGACACAGATGAGCGCCTGCGCTTTTTGTGTGACGCCAAGAAGCGAGAGCGGAGCAGAGCTCACCTGGCAAATTTTGTTGAGTTCTCGAGCTAATTCCATAATAAACAGCTGACTTTCCACCAGCGGCTCCTTCTTCTCGTGTCTCACTCGCTTACGAGACTCCTGCACACACAAGAGACGCACAAGATAAAAGGGAAAAAATAATGACTTGAAGTACGAATTTAGCACTTGCAGCAAATATAGTACTGCGCAGCCGTACCTTGAGCCGGATTTTGAGCTTTTTGGCCGGCTCAATAAGGAACTGCAGGCAGTCCTTCATCATGCTGGCAGCTGGAGAGCGAGGCCGATGCCCTGTGGTAAGATAATAAAAAGCTTTAGTGCACTGGTGCTCACCTCAAGTCAAGTGCTGGAGCTGAACTGCAGCTGACTGGGCTACTGACGCCCACACAAATCGATGAGACAGCAAAAAAATCTGTGGTTTATGAGAGGTGGTAAAAATGTGTTTGTTTTTTGAAGAGAGAGAGAGAAGCACTGCAGAAGTTTCATCACTGCTCTGCACTCCAAGTCCACAGGGAGCTCATTATTAGGGACTCAGTGCTATCATTAGGTGAGGAGGAGGAGACGCAGAGAGCACCCACACATAGGATGAAAGAGTAGAAGGGAACTAACCACCCACTTCACACACAAGCGCACCCCCAAAGTGAGCGGCAAACAGACGAACAATGTAGAAACAAGCAAAAAAAATAATGCACAGTAACAGGATTTTCTGACTTGCATGAGTCAATGCATTTGAATCACAGCCCTCGAAATTGGAAATTTATTCCCAAGGAGATCTGAGGCAGCAACACGGAGCACTTTTAAAAAACTGCGGAGGGGGGAGATTGTTGGACCAGTTTGCTGTTGATTCAGCAGTCCACCCCTGCATGGCAGCATGAAGCACTGAGGGGATTTGCTGTTCTTTCTGTGATTTAGAGGTGGCAGCTGAGCCAAAAGGAAGCTGGTATTGACTTGCCAAGGACTGAATGGGATAAATGGTTCTGGGAGACTGAGGCACAAAACTAGACAACTAAAAGTTTACCTTTGCTTAAAATGAATACTTTTGATTCATTTGTTTTGGTATTTTCTGTATATTTTTATTCATCTGTACACCATGTAATGACACGTGCTGGGCAGGAAGAGCTGTGCCACTGAGCCTGTAAACGAATTAAGTAGATGCAGTTTGGGTGTTTTTAGATGCAGCTCAGTCTAAATAATGGGGGCATATACGCTTGCCTGTCAAATTGTGAGGAGCTGTGTTTACTCACTCCTGGGGAGAGAGAGGGTTTATTTTTGGCAGCGGAGGTAGAGCGTGTGGGTGGCAGGAGAGCTGTATGTGGCGGAGAGGAGCTGGAAGATTAGAAGAAATCCAGGATTACCGCCGGTGCCACTGCTGCACGAACCCAGGTAGCGACTTTCTATGCTGGGAGTGACAGAGCAACCCCCTGCCTGGAAGTCAGCAGCGAAACAAACACATTATAATACACTGCGCACAAAGAAAGTTTAAACGTATTCACAGTCTTTCTTATCAGCCGTCGACTAAATGTATCATTTTGAATTACGTATTATGTAATATATAAGTCAATTAAGATGAACTAATCCAGTGCACGCGTGCGCATGTTCTCCAAGGATGTGCAACAATTACTAAGGCAAACAAATTATCATCATTTAACAGCATTAAAACCTTTTTTTTCTATGATAAAAATGGACATTTTCCTAATGAATTAAGGTCTGACCTTGTTATACGAGACTCTTCCTTCTTGCGGACAACTTTGCGAGGCGCCTGTGCGATATTTCGTCGCCGAGCTCTGGCTCCGTTTCGGTGGGTGAGTCCCGCCACTCCGCTACGGAGCTGCACGCGCACCGCTCCGTCTACACGACGACTGCGGCAGGAGACACGGCGCGCGCGCTCTTATCTGCCAGCACGTGCGGTTACAAACGCGAGCCGCGAGAGGTCGACATGGCGCCGCTGAAACCAGGAGCCGAGACCTGGAGCTGTAGTGAGCTCTTATTCTGTTTGTTTCACTGAACTGAACGCAGTTTGTTATTATAATAATTCGTGCGACAGATTTTGCCAAATTGTTGATGGTGGTTCTGCTGTTGGAAAAGAAGAGAAAAGCTCAATTGCAAACTGAAACAGTCGAATTTGTGTAGAGCCTGCTAGCTAAAATACTTAATTTACATTAGTTGTTAGCTATTAATATGTAGTGACGTTTAACACACTCCTGTTTATTATTATTATTCTTAGTATTATTATTATATTTTCAGCAACTATTACAGCAGATGTCACTACAGCCAGTGGACAAATTATCTTTATGTATTTTATTTTAAGAACACAGTCTATAACGTCCTGTACACTTTTAGTCTTGACATTCGTTTGAAAGGCTGGTTAACCTCAAACTGCTTTCATTCCTCTGTGCACTCGGAGGCAGAGGAATGGGAAGGCGTCTCGGCATGTTGGGGAGGCTACGCGGAAGTGTGAGTGTAGCGGGTGTCGCTGTGTTGACGGGAGACACAGTGCGTCAGCCGCTGAACACAGCTGGTCTCTCACTATGGCACCTAAAGACCCTCTGCTCGGTACACTCAAAGGTAAGAGTCGATACCAGGCAGATTAAAACCTGATTTTTCGACTATGATTTCCGTTTCAGAAGCAGCTGATTGCGCGGTCCATTATTTCCCCTTGTGGCTCACCAAAACATCTATTAATGTCTCGATCATTTCAGTTTTATTTTCTGTTGCAGACGCACAGAAAAAACAGTGTTGTTTTTCTCTTCATCGCCTGTCTTGTCATAGTGTTGGTATCACATGGCGATGTCCACGCAGCTCGCATGAAAAACGGATGCGTGCTTGTTTTCTTCCCAGTATGTGTCCTGAACCTGCAGTCTGATGGAGAGGTTGTGACAGATAACAACCCTCACCTCGCCTCCTGTTGTGAGCTTATTGAGCTGGTCCTCAGGAAGGGGCTCCAACGTCAGTACTCACCTTTTCACATATTTAAAAAATGCTTCTTTTTTTAGCCAGTATGTTTCAGAGAACAAGTTATGCTATTCCAAGCTCACATGTATCTCAGACATATTTTGGACTGTTAGTTTATGCTTCAGATGATACTTGTCGTAGAAATCAAAATTTGGATGCATCATTTAGTGTATTTTAAATATCATAATGAAAAACTATCTGAAGCAGTATTTAAATACATATGTAACAGTGTGAGTGAGTCTGTGTTTGCTTTCTCTCCAGAGCCAGTTCTCAGTCTTGTACAAAGAGACTACTGGCAGTGTTTTGAACAGCTTCCCCACCAAGATGCCTGTGGGAGGTAACAAAACTGTTCTTGGTTTACCTGAAAGGAGTGTAACATAAAGAATATTTAAAATATTTAAAAACACTTGTGTAGGGAAAATAGCACCATTATAATGCTCTGTTGTCTCTGCCTGTGTGCGTAGGCTGTCTGGTCTGTCCTTAGCAGTGGAGCAAACCAGAGTTTGCAGGAAGCTGCTCTCAGCTCAGGGCCGAGGCCGCTACCTGCTCAGACTGGCCCTCAGCCGCAAGGTCCTGCCACAGTTCATCACACACGTGCTGCACACACCCAGAGTCCTGGAGGTCAGAAACATGGACCAGATACATTTATCATAATGCAGTTTATTTAGAGATTGATGTCTCTTTCTGTTTGCTTGGCACTCTTACTGCAGATACTTCACCAAATACTCAGTTCTCAAATAGTCAATCGGTTTCTTTCCTCCAGTTTTACAGCCCGGCTATATCAATTCTCAGGAAAGAGGAATTTATGGGTAAGGTTTTTTATACTTGATCTCATTGTTTCCAGTAAATACAATAGCTTAAACAAAACCAAGGAAATTGTTGTCACCACCACTGCCATGAGGCGTCCAACAACAACAGCAACAGGCTTTAAAGAGGCACTGTTCTTTTTCTTCCAGAGCCTTTCATGTCGCTGCTGCTGGTCCTCAGTCACATGGAGTTTAAACTGGACATGGAGGTCAGAGCAACATATCTTAAGCCAACAAAAGCTGCAAATGTTCTGTGTATTTCGAAATTTGAAGCCACAAACATAAGATGTTGCTCCAAAATATAAAAATTCACTTCACATAATCACTCAACACTAAAAAACCCCTCTGGTCTCTTAAGACAGAATTGCAGCTTCCTGGATGAGAGCTGGGTCCTTCCAGTAAGTAACAAAGATTATTGTTTAGAGTTTTATTGCAGCATAATATCAGTGTTATTATGGCTTTAGTGAGCAAGTGAGCCTCTGGAACTTTCAGATCCATGGAAATACATGGACACATTGCAGAGTGTGAGAGACAGTCTACTAATCTTTTGTTTTTAGGTGTGCGAAAAATATGACGTAGTGCCCTGTCGAGAGGTTGGGATGGTGTTGAGGTTTGTGTCTTCCACTCTACAAGAGCATTTTTATTGCTCCTTCTGTGACTGCTGTTCAATAGATCTATGCCACCTGTTGAATCCACTATCGCTCTGCCTGTGTCTGTCTTCCAGGTATCTCAACGGGCGCGTCTTTGTCCTGGACCTGATGCCTGGTAGTCAGGCTTATGTTGACAAGTTTATCTGTCCTGGTGACATTATTGATGAGATCAACGGGACTTCACTGAGAAATTCCAAGTGTGGACAGGTAGGAAAATCTTCAAAAGTTCAGAAACAACCAGTGACATTTTCATAGACATCTGTCCTTCTGCTGGCTTAGATAACAGCCTTACACTTGCTGCTTTACACAGCTGGTGTGTTTGAGATAAATCCTGATTTGTTGTGTGCATGTGAAGATAGAGGCATGCTTTATCTATATTTAATTTTTATAGTAGAATAAGCACAATTGTAACTCATAACAAATCAGCTTAGTTTTGTGGCACTGCTTAAGCTGGGACAACTCATTTTAATTAATACTTTTTGTAATGTTACACAATTCCCTGCATAGCTGCACCCAACCTCAGCAGAGATCTAATCATAACAGCAAACACTTAAAGGCATCATTTCAAACAGATGGTAAATAAAAGTTAAATTAAGGGTCTCCATTAAGCTGTGCTCTCTATATATAAGCATAATGAGGTTTGTTAGGGGCAGAAAGTACAGCACACATTCTGTGCTGCTGATTGAACCAATGAGGCACAGGCCAGTCACACCCTTGACAAACTCTACTGTTTGCATAATTTAAAAAAACCTGCTCTCATAAATTTTTGTACAAGTCCTGGCATCTTGCCACATGTTGTCATACATAAACTTAGATTCTCTGGATTTTCCCAGGCAGGTGTGGTTATGTCTCGGCTAAAGGGATGCCCTCTGTCCATTCGTATCCTGCGATGGAGGGCCCATGATGGAACAGTGTATCGACCCCTTATAAAACTCCTTCGGGCCCTGAAGATGGAAAACCCCTCGCTGCAGCTTGGCCCTGCTTCATCACAACAGTCAGTGTCTAAGGATCAGAGGCCTTCTCCGTCACAGTGTCTCAAAGAAGGAAGGCAAGCTAGTTACCAAATGCCAAAAGATGAAACCTTTTTTGGCCAGCCAAATGTAATCTTAACATTAAGACACTGTCCCACCTCTCTCTAACAGGATTGTGTACATTGTGCAGTTCTTGGGAAAAGCAAACATAGGAATGGTTAGTAATTGCTGATGTTAATACATGTAAAGTAATTATCTGTGTATATACACAGTATCTCTCATAAGTGGTTTGATATCTTTTGTTTTTCTTAGTTTGGAGGAAAGGAAGTTCTGCAGCATGCAATTCCACAAGTGTTGCAGAAAAACCTGCCTAGCAAGGTAATAAACCTGAGTGCAGATTAGGCCTGGTGGGTGTTACATTCTGTCTGAGAAAACATATCAGCGTGCAGTGAGTTTTCATTTTTCCTGCAGGAAGTGCTCTTGGATATGAAGGAAACACATCTGACGTGCACAGACAAAAACAGCAAACTGGTAAGTAGATCCATGTTTCTGCTTCACAAGAATTTGTTTTCTGGCTGCAATTAAATTTCTTTTGGATTAACACTGGACATGTTTTTCCAGGAGCTGTTTCAGCATCACTATCCAGAGATTTCTTGTGTAGGGAGGTTTGGTCAGCCTGACTACACAATATTTGCATTCTGTGTGGCGTAAGTGTCAAACCTATGTTCCCAACAATGATTTTGCAGCAGGTGCTAAGAAAATCATATGATTGCACATATTCAATCACATCCCAGTTATCTAAGCCTGCTGTAGTTCATGTCACATTTCTCCATAGAGACATGGTGATGCAACACCCAAGCTTTCACAGCTCTGTTATCATTGGCTGGACCTAGATGTCACCTAAGCATATGATTGGCTCTGTTCACAGAGACTCCCCAGAAACCCCTCAGTCAACAGGCTTCTGCTGTGTAGCACTGAGAGCCAGAGCCATCAAGGAGTGTGAAGAGATTGTCTGTCGTATAGGTAAGACATATGTGCAAATTCTTAGAGATGTAGTTTGATAATTACATTAGTAAGATCTGCTTATTTTTCCCCCCCTTACAGCTACTGGCTTTAAGCATACAGAGTGGTTTGTATGACAAAATGTGCTGTAAATAAATGTATTTCACTCAATGACTGAATAGCTTTTCTAACTTTAAAGCAACTACAGTACACAAAGCTTTCTACTCATAAAGACCTTTAATAGAAAGACATGTGACAACATTTTCATAAATAGTATTAAATGTAGCTGCCAAGATTTTATGTTGGAAAACATGTAAAAAGCAGTCCAGAAAAATATAGAGGGGTCAGCCATGCTCATTGTCACAGAGTGTAGTGTCACTGCAGTGAGACCTGTTGAGCAAGGCATGCTGGCATTTTTGTTGTAAATGGTAGATGGGTGAAAAAACACTGGACCCCATGGAAGATGTGAAGAATTCATCCACAATTCAAAGGTATCATCATCCCCAGAAATGAGCCCGATGCCCATATGAAACTTTAGAGATTGAATAAAGGTGGTTACACAAAGCAATGACCCACATAATAGGTGGATATTACTACTGCACTACATTTCCAACTACCTACAGAGTAGTCAGGCTTGTGGAATGGTTGGTGTATTGTCTCAATCTAAAATACAATACAAAATTCATCAAGAAAACTTATAAAAAAAAATACCCCCAAAAATAAAAATGTCCACAAATATGCAAGTATGATAAATAAGATCATTTGTCTTGGCAACACTGCCACTAGCTGCTCAGGCCCTCTCTCCCCTTATCCTACGAGCCAGCTGGATGTCTTTAGGCATAATGGTGACACGTTTTGCATGGATGGCACACAGGTTGGTGTCCTCAAAGAGACCAACCAGGTAAGCCTCACTGGCCTCCTGTTAAAGAAAGGATAGATACGCATTACACTTCGATTACTGTCTACGTTACTACACTACTAGTACTATATTGCTACATACGTTTCTATATTACTCACCTGAAGAGCTCCAATAGCAGCACTCTGGAAACGCAGATCAGTCTTGAAATCCTGGGCAATTTCTCTCACCAAACGCTGGAAGGGTAATTTGCGGATGAGCAGCTCAGTGGACTTTTGATAACGACGGATTTCCCTCAGAGCCACAGTTCCAGGCCTAAACAACATTGACAATTTCCCAATTTAATCAAAACAAACTATTGTCCGTTGGACGTACTGAAGATTACATTTACCACTACACACCTGTAACGATGGGGCTTCTTTACTCCCCCTGTGGAAGGGGCGCTCTTCCTGGCTGCCTTGGTAGCCAGCTGCTTCCTTGGCGCCTTTCCTCCAGTAGACTTACGGGCAGTCTGCTTGGTACGGGCCATCTCGTACTTGCTAAGAAAGAAAAGTAGAGGTCATTTTAAAAAGCGCCTAGATTTCAGACCGTAAACCCAAAAACGAAGCAGTCCTATTACGATAGCTTGTCAAGCTAACATGTTAGCCTAGCATACAATTAAGTACAGCTCCCCCTCCCCCAGGTTGTAGCTTGAGGGAGGCGACGGGTTTGCGCCAGTTTGCACCAGCAGTTATAAACCGGTATACCAGAAATGCCTAAAATAAGAATCACCATTAAAGTGAGTTATGGTCAAGTTCACTACAACTTAACAGCGGCCCTGAAATTAAGAACACAACATTAACTCACCCACCGGCGCCAGAGTCAATGCACTGTGTTGTTACCAGCACAGTCAGTCTTTGCTTTTCTACTTCGCCATTTTTAGTTTGTCGTTTCACACAGACGACATTACCTCGACTCAGCTAAATCAGCGTTAGCTTACACGCCATTAGCTTCGCTTACATCTACTTTTGTATATCATAAGAGACAAATGGCTATAAGAGTAACAACAAACGTCTGTTTGTTTACAAGGTGTAGTTTCACTTTAGCGAGTGAACCGTGACGTTTAACGAGAAACGTCAACTGTAACGTTAAGAGATTCCATTGTTCTATTTTTAGCTACGCTACGTTAGCAAGTCGACACGTTAGCCTGTTTCCCAAACAACGCCTGTCGACAGAAACGTCTATACCGAATACATGTAACTACAATGTCAATACATGAACTTAACACACAGTCCACATAGAAAGATAATTATATTTACCTTTAGAATATCAAATGATATGAGGCGCCCTCCGTAATAATAAGTCCGTCACAGCTCGACCACTGAGAACGATTTGTGTCACGAGCTTTGAGGCCGGGTATTAATACTTACCGTGACGTCATGATTGTAAAATACTACACGCCCATTGGCTCACTTCTCAACTGACATATGGCACAGCCAATAAACTGTAGAAATGAGACAAACGTGAACTCAATAGTTTATTGTTTTATATAGTTTCACTTTTCTACAAACCGTGTCTAACGATATGTATCTTAAGCCGTCATAATGTGTGGTGTACTCTGGTAAATGTTTCGTGATTTGCACAACCATTGGTTAAATTATGGTTGGACTCCATGTCCCATAGTTCCGTGTTGTGTCAAGTAGGTACTTTACTACTACTTCCTGATGCTTTGCGCAAGCTCACTATCGTTGTAGAATGCGGATTTCCAAGCTAATCAGAATAGCTAGCCAGTAAGCTAAAAACAAGGTTCTTGTTGTTAGGATTTAAAACGGGAAAATGTCTAAAACACACTCGCAACCTCCTTCATCTTCGGCAGCGACGATTACCGGAGGGGCCTCCTCGTCTTCTTCGTCTTCGCCCGCAGGGGGCTCGACATCTCCCGCAACCGTGTTGAACGTACAGCCCGAGAAACCTCAACATTACACGTACGTAGCTAGTTAGCTGGATAAGCTAGCTAAGTATATACAACCTCACGTGTATCAGTATATACCAAACTACAACTGTACTGCATGTGGAAAAAAATTAGTGAACGTTTTTTGATGTTGTTTAAAAAATTCCAGCCACGGTAGTTCAACAATAATGTGCTTATAAACTTCAGCTGGTCTCGATAAAGAGGCCTAACGTTACACAGTATCAGTAATGTTTGCCACTTATAAACAGCATCATTCAAGTTATGGTGTTAGTTTGAGTATAGATGAACTTTTTGGGCGGGAGAGGTTTTTCACATGAGGAGAGAATAGCATAAGGTTAAAAATAAAACACGCGAAGTAGTAATAACTATAAGCCAGACTATTGAAATGTATATACAATAAATATGTATACACCTGTTTTTGTAAGTAGCTATAATACTAGTATAAATTGCTGTAAAACAACATTGTGTAGAAATGTGTTTCACTCTCTTGTTTCTTCCCTCTCCCAGATATCTGAAAGAGTTCAGAACTGAGCAGTGCCCCCTGTTTGTGCAACATAAATGTACACAACACAGGCCTTTTTCCTGTTTCTACTGGCACTTCCTGAACCAGAGGCGCCGCAGGCCCATTCGTAGACGGGATGGAACATTCAACTACAGCCCAGATGTTTACTGTACCAAATATGATGAGGGAACGGGAACCTGCCCTGATGGAGATGAGTGAGTGACGCTGAGACTTTTGGGCAAGCAAGACTGCTTTACATGATGTTGGCAATGATTATCATGGGCTGTTCAGTAGACTGGTGAATTTATCATGAAACAGTGAGGGACTATTGGAAAAAGGAAGTGTTGTTGTTGCTTTTGTTCTGAATTGCAACACTGGCCACACTGTATGTCGGAGGACAATAATGATGACAGTGACATTTGTGTAAAGTGCACACTATTCTTGTACTGGAAGTTTTTTCTATGTAAATTACTGCATAAAGAATTACTTGGAATTTTGTGAGAAACCCCACACAGCTCAGACCTCTTTAAATTGTTAAATCACAAGGATTGTAAGAAATTTAAATCCAGACTAGCTCAAGACATCGCATGACGAAAGATCTGTTTCAGTTGGTAAAAGTCAGTGTAGTATTGATTGATGATACATCCTGTAGGCAGTTGTAGGTCAGCCTTGGAGGAATAGTACGTGGCGCATAATCTGCTCTGTGTGCATTAGCATCCGAACTTAGCCATTCTGCTTCTCTGTGGGTCACTTTCTCACCAAATTGTGCAGAGCCGTTACGACCTTTATGACAGCTCCTACGTGACCAGCACAAAGAGAATGTTTTTTATGAATCTTTTTGGCATTAGTGCTACTTAAACATTTTGAAAAATACTGTAATATTTAAGTAAAGTTAAAAGTTTAGTTGCCAAAAAGATTCCGTTTATGGAATTTAGGCATGAAGCCCAGGAATTTGGTGACAGGCATTGCTCCATAGTACAACTAGCACACTGCACTAAATTGCACAGTTTCCCTCAGAAGTGCTGATTGTTTATTTCTCTGCTTTGATGTATTCCAGATGCCCGTTTCTACATCGGACAGCAGGCGACACAGAACGCAGATACCACCTTCGCTACTATAAGACAGGATCGTGTATACATGAAACAGATGCGAAAGGCCACTGCAGCAAAAACGGCTCCCACTGTGCTTTTGCACACGGATCACATGACCTGCGCAGCCCAGTTTATGATATCAGGTGCCCAAAAGAACTTGATGTAAACAAATATCCAACCGTGACATCAAAGCAGCTTCTGTATGTGTGAACGTTGTTGTCGTTTACACTGTGAATTTTACAGAGAAGTGCAGGTGATGGAGTCTCAAGGAGGCTCGGGAACCTCAGAGGGAGGAGGAGGAGGAGGAGGAGGAGGAGATGGGCAGTCAGGGCAGGCAGCAAGTACTGCACTCATAGAGAAGATCCTAAGCGAGGAACCACGCTGGCAAGGTAAATCAATAACGGTCAGTTTTATCCAGTCTATAGTCCACATTCACCTCTGCCTCATTGTCTCATTTTGTGTCTGCTCCAACTCTTCAGATAACAACTACGTGTTGTCCCACTACAAGACAGAGCTCTGTAAGAAACCACCTCGTCTGTGCCGTCAAGGTTATGCCTGTCCATATTACCACAACAGCAAAGACAGGAGGCGCAGCCCACACAAGCACAAATACAGGTGGATAAAAAGCAGAGATTTAAAGATCCTGGCTTGTCACTCAGTTGTGATTGCATTAAAGAAAGCAGCCATTTGTTTTTATCACAGAGCGTTGCCATGTCCAGCTGTTAAACAGAGTGAGGAATGGGGAGATCCCAGTAAATGTGAGGGAGCAGAGGGATGTCAGTATTGTCACACGAGGACAGAACAACAGTTCCACCCAGAGGTTTGTCTCTTCCAGCAGATAGATTATAGAATCTAAACCAAAGATCACAGGGGATGAATATGAATGTCTTAGATTGTGTTATTTTGTTCCAGATCTATAAATCCACAAAGTGTAATGACATGCAGCAGAGCGGCAGCTGTCCCAGAGGGCCCTTCTGTGCCTTTGCTCACATTGAAAGTAAATCCCCACAATACATCTAAAAACAATTCTCCACATCAATGTAACAAGTCTGTTTGTAAAGTAATTTTGTATTTTTATTTTGCATTTGTTAAAACCTCACCCAGAGCCCTTTGTTCCTGAGGAAACACAATTTCCCACCCCCAGCTCCCCTCCACCACCCAGACCACCGGACCCTCTTCCTGCCCAGGAGGTTTCGTCAAGTCCCAGCGGACACAGCATGGGGCCAGGCCCTGGTTCTATTACAGATCACTTTTCCCTGTCTGCAAGGTCATGCCTAGCAGAGCACGGGCTGCTGGGTAGCGTTTTGTCCTTTTCTGAGGACATGAGTGGAGGAGCTGAACCTCTGTCCCCTTGGGCAGGAGAAAGAGGGTATGGCAGGGCACCTGGATTTGAGCGGGAGGATCAGGTGAGAAGGGTGGATAACAGAAAATGGGAAACAGAGGCATTATGGGATACTAACAAATAAAACAATGAGAAAATCACCTGCATGTGTTTTTTTTGTTTTTCTTATATTGTTGGTTTCAGGCTAAGCAGCGGAGTTTTGCTTTAGAGCAGCGTGACAGAGAATTTGCTTCAGTACAAAGCAAACAGGTACAATTAAAACCCCAGTTTATTTAGGGAACAGATTTTTCTCTCAGCAGCATAATTATGCTACAGGGACACAATAGAGGCACTTTTTACATTAAACCACATTTTTCTCCTTCAGGACTTGTTGGTGTTTTTACCGGTGGGCAGCCCTCTAAGTCTGTCCTCCAGCATCCCTTCCAGTCTGGCTGCCACTCCACCCAGCCCTGCCCCTCTTGGACCACTGGGATCGGGCATCTCTTCAGGCATGAATGCTAACGCCCTGCCCTTTTACCCCACCAGTGAGACTGTGGAATCTGTTGTAGGTAAGTCAGGATGTCAGGAGTTCTAAAATCTCCTTCAAGACTGTAGTGTGTGTAAAATATAAAAATATAGTCTGGTGATGTTTGTGTTACAGAATCAGCCCTGCATGATCTTGACTTGAATGATTTTGGGATGTCAGCGTTGGATAGGAGCTTGGAGACCAGCTCTGCTCTGTCCAGTGTGGGAGTTATGCTCGGTACTTCAAAGACACAAGCTTACACACACACACACACACACACACGACTACATTCAGTTCACATCATCTAGTACAAATCACAATGATGTGTTTGTCTTAAAAGGAGGCAGCCAGCTTCAGAGTTCTGCTCCAGTCAACATCCCGGGATCTTTCAGCAGCTCTGCTCCTTTCAGCTCCCCTTCACCATCTCCTCCAATCAGAGCGCACGCATCACCATTCTTTTCTACTCACCTGTCCCAGCCGGGCCAGTCGGAGAGCAGCACCTTCCTGGGGCCATCTCACAGCTCGTTAGGTTTGTGCAGTTTCATTCAAGATTTCAAGTTGTGTAGCGAGGCATATATTGATTATTAATATCAAGTTATTTCTCTGTAGGTCTGAATGGTATGAGCACTAACATCTGGGAGCACTTCCCATCAGCCCAGGGTTCCCCTGGTACACCCCCTACCCTGCTGCCCTCTGGCCCCTGTGCAGAGACTTCTAGGCTCAAACAGGAGCTGGAGGAAGCACACAGGACACTGAAGCAGTGGGGTCACAGTTGGAGACATGCAGCTCAGGTAGGTAGGTAGTGGGGCATGTGTGCATACATGTCTGTGATATGAAGCACATTTACATGCGTACTAGTGTCTTTGTGTTGTGTTTACACATGAAACATGGGACACTGTGGCATGAAGGTTTATGAACTGTCTTTGGTAATAAGGAAACTTGTGAGTAGTGAGAAATCTGTGTACAGTTATTATTAGTTATATTGGCATATGATAGCCAAGTTTCTCATGTTCTATGTATTTGCCATATCTGGAATGTGATCAAAACAACGATGACACTCAAAATGTGGATACTAATGTGCATGTAGACGTACTCATGGCTGTGTTTAGGTTAGCATAGCAACCTGCCCACAGTCATGACGGTCAGTTCTCAGTGGATATCTGCATTCTGCCTACTTTCTCTCGTAGTCGTGGGCTGCACTAAAGGCAGATGCAGAGGAGTCACGTGCCCACGCGGCACGATCAGCCATGGAGGCAGAGAGAGCCCGGCAAGCTGAGGAAGGTGCACAGAGGCAAGTTACTCTCCTGCATGAGGTGATGGAGAGCATAAGGAGCGGAGATAACCCCCATCTAGCACTGCACCAACTCCAGTTACTACACAAACTGCCCTTGGAGTCAGTCCTCAGTTTGCAAGCTCAGCTCTGCAGCTCCTTACATGCTATAGAGCAGGTAGGACCACACACGTCTGCACGAGCTTAGAAAAGTGGTGTGTTGTGACGAAGTAGTTATCCCTGATTTTGCCTGATTGTGTTTGCCCAGGTGGTGTACAGGAAGCAGCGCCAGTGCTGCGTGACGTGTGGAGAGCCGGGCTCAGTGTCACTACCCTGTGGCCACGGACTGCAATGCGAGAGCTGCTCCACAGCTACAGAGTGCCCGCTCTGCCCTGAACAAAGCCTTAAGCAGCAGCCGCTCTCCTGACCTCACAGCCCAGTCGGACCACCGCCGATATTAGACCAGTCAGTTCTGATTCCACAGATACCAGCCTCGGATCTCAACCGCCATTCAAAATTACGTCAAGGTCGTTTCTGCAACGTGGTAACAACACAAGCACTGATCTGGTTTCGACTTTTAACATGACGTTGACTGATAAATGACCAACTGATTGAGCACTGATCACTAAGTGAAAGCTCTTAATGTGGAGTTTAGGATTAATCATTTTTCCAGTGTTACCCATTTACTAGTTATTGCTCTTGACCAGCAACACTGTTCTTTACCCATGTTCTTGAATTGTGAAAGTAACTTAAAGACCTGCTGTTATTTCTTTGCTAACCCTAATTATGAAGCATTTACCTACATAGTTCTAAATCATATTTTCACATGTTTTTAAGCTTAAGCTCACACTAAAGAAAACATATTTCTCTGTCTGGATAGAATCAGTGTGATGAGGCTAAGGTTGCTGACGGATAAATTGGTTTCCTGTCATCTTACTACAACAAATGCCAAAACATTTCATATAGAAGTTGAAGAGTCAGGACCTTTTCCAAAAATCGACACAGTTACTCGCGATAATCTCATGAATCATGATCCTCTACAGCTGCAGTCCTCATAAAATATGATCTGCAATTAAGAAAACGTTCTACTACAGTACAGCCACTAACTGTATATGTTGTAGAATGACGTATTGCAGTATGTACGGATGAGATGTATGTGCTTTGTAACATGTCACAGATGTGAATGTAAAACTGCAGTGGTCTTGTAGGGCTGGTAGTTTCACGCTGGTTCATTCTGCTGTGTGTTTACATCCAGTTCAGGGCTTCATGAGTAATCCTGTCATGATTTCTGGAAAGAGGAACTCAAAACTGTCTAAACAGATGGATGACACACCAGATTTGGCAGATTTTTATTTCGATTTTTGAGGGCGATGAGCCTTCTTAACAAAAAAGGTCTGAGAGAAAAAGGCATATTTAGTTTCATCCAGACAATAACCTTATATTGCTACAGCCAAATTGGAGCCGTTGTACCAGTGTGCTGGTACTGCTTTGCTAGATCATATTGAATTTGTACTTTAATTTTGACTTCTTTTATTATTTTTCATATTTTTTTAGCTAAATAAATTTACAATAGCCAATATTAAGAAAATATTTAAAAATGTTGTAGTATTGTTTCAATTTCCAACAGATGGCCTCTGTTAAAACACTCAGGTTTTCTCTAATATTCTTTTACATAAACTGGAAGAGGAAAGTTTTAACACACAAAAAAATGTCAACTCATGTAGACTTTGAAATTACACATTTTTTAATTTTTACTTTAACGCTGTTCATGATAACTCAAACATACACATATTTTCATTGAAAGTGGCCCTTTTGCTATGTTTAAAAATCAATGTGTGACAGGTTTCTCTGCCAAAATGTTTACATTTGTAGTAAACTTTTCACATTTCACAGTGTAAATGTGTGTATGATGTCATCATCAACAAAAATGCAGGTGTGAACATGTTCATGACCACTGTGATGTTCTCTGGTAAAACCCACGCTCAACTCATCCAACACCAGTGTTTTCTTCTGAGTGGATTTTCTTTGTTTTTTGGTACAGATCATTAAAACAAATTGTATATTTTTGGAGGAAGGACTTGTCTCTGTATGTTTATTACAGTGGTAACCCTTCCTGGGACTGTTTCTCTCTCTGTCGTCGCTTCTTTACGAAGGCCTGAATCTCCCGCTCTCCTTTCCTGGACTCCATTAGTCTCAGAATGCTGTCCTCTGAAAAATGAACACAAGAACAACATCGCCAATATCAACATCCAACACACTTGTGTAGGGATGGGAATCGAAAACCAGTTCTTGTTGAGAACCGGTTCCCACTGTTGCAATTCCTTGGAATTGTTTGCCATTTTTGCCAAAACAATTCCCCTATCGATTCCAGTCGCCTCGAATGACGTCACCACGCATGTTGTGTAGCTATATTTACCCCGCAGGAAACACTCAAAAGTTTGGTCATACTTTACAAGAACGGATGACAACAGGGCAACTTGCAATACTTGCAAAGTAGATATTTCATCAAAGGGAGGAAACACTATGAATATGCAAAAGCATTTGCTCACAAAACATGCAATGGCACATCCCATCGAGGAGCCGTAGGCTGTGGATCTCTTAAGATTTCACTGTTGGGTTTGTAAGGTCATGCTACTAAATTTCTATCTTGTTCAAAGATAAGATATAAAACAAAGTCCTAAGCTAATCGACCTGTGTGTTCTCCTACTTTAAAAATATGAATCGATAGGAGAATCGAATTGTTAAACAGAATCGAAAATGGAATCGCAATCGTAAAAATATCTTATATTAAATAATATAACTTAATAACTTATCAAATCCCATCACTACACTTGTGTACTGTCGGTGTTAGGGGTGGGAATTGATAAGATTTTTACGATTGCGATTCCATTTTCAAGTTAACTCAGCTTTGATTCAATTACAATTACATAGTCATACATTTAAGATATTTAACGTGGTCTAAAGTCGTACCATTGGGTTTAGGATGCATGAGAGGCAGGCGTATCTGAGCAGGGGTGGCGTCCTGCTGTGAGTTGACGCCATCTCCTTCCGTTCCTCCACCAACTCCTGGTATGGACCTGAGGCCCAGGAAGGCCTCGCCTTCAAAATCATCTGCACTCAAGGTGTCATGGTCCAGAACCGTCACCACTAAGCAAGCCCCTTCAGCCTTGCACTGTTCCAGGGAAACCAGACTACGATAGAAAATAATGAAGGGTGGAGATAAAGGTCAGACTCATAACAAACACGAAGACAACCCCAACTGAGACCTGAGAAAGAATTTAGTTAAATGTCGTACAGATAACTCACAATTCAAATGCCTCATCAAAAAGAGGATTGAGATCACAGTTTTTGATCTGAGTGCAGCGAGGTTCCACCTCAGGAAAAATCGGGTTAGGCTCCAGACACAGCTGCACAAACGGATCGCTAAAACCTGGCAAAAGCGTCAAAGCGTTAAGTCTTCAGGAAAGATCACACAGCAATGTGCATTTTCTTTCATGTGCTGTATCTACACGACTGTAAACATGCTCTCACCATTAGAGTCCATCGGTAAAAGGTTGACTGCATTCAGCACCTCAACACGGAGTCTTTGGTCTGACCTCCTGTAGGATGCGAGGAGGGTGACTGCACCGTATTTCTCTCCACTGTACACATGCTGTCATGCACGCAGGAGAAACAGATGTTTTAAACACATGGACTAACATGAGTTTACACATTTATAACAGGCACCGGTCTCACCTGCTCTTTTATTTTCCTATCAAAGAACCTCTGCATGAGCTCCCGGCTGCTCAGAGAGTTGTGAGTCAGGTGAGCTTTGAGGATCTGGACAGACAGGAGAGGATTTTTATTGCGTGTAAAGTGTGTTTTCTTCATCTGCTGTGCTGGTAGTTTCTCACCTTGTAATCATCAGAGTGGAGTGTGCTCAGAGGGAGTCCATTCCCCTCTGCATGGAAGCACTGCTCTAGGCACTGAAAAAACAGTTAGTTTTAGTTTAACATTAAGCTGTGGCTGGTGGCAGAAATTAATAAAATTAACCTGACTAATAAACTGTGACAGTGTTAGGTTAAGCACACGACTGAGGACCAACCTGCAGCGTATAAAGCAGTCTCTGACAGAACACCATGAGCCCCTCTTGCTGTGAATGCTGAGTAGCCACCTGGTAGAGGATCTTCACCGAGTTATTCCACAAAGGAGTTAGGAGACTGGACGCGGGAGAAAAGCAGCGGAACAATTTCATGACGTGATGTCTGACTGACGAACTCGATGGCACCAACTTAAAGCGATCACAGTGCACAAACAGAGAGAGGATTTATGTTGTGGAAGTTCAAATCTAGTTTTCTACCTGTTGAAGTTCTCTTGAACCAGGTTTTCATTCATATACTGCAGCTCTTGCTCCAGGTAGCGCATCAGAGGGGCTGCAGCCTGAAACAGAAAACAGGCTGAATGTGGAGCAAACATAACAGACAACAGCATGTGTGTTAAGTGGTCACCGACGGTCACTTACATCCTCTGTGGACTTGGAAGGAATCCTTTTCCTGGTTGACATGCTTCTCACGTGAGTCTCAATGTCTGTGTTCAGCTTGAGAGACAGATACAGATAAAGTGTGTATCATATACTGTAAGAAATAAATGTGACTCGTAGATCATCAAAAGTCATATATGGATCTTTCCAAAAGCAATCTCTATGTTATCATCGCTTTTCATACTCAGTGCTGTTTTTAATCCCGCTGGCACATAGTGAACACACCTTTTTTCCGAGAGTGTCCAAAGCGGAGCGGATCTCTCGGCTGAGGATGCCCTGGGATTGCTGAAGTTGTGAGGGCAGCGTGTTGTGGAACTGGCTTTCCCCTATGACGTTTTGGGTCCGATCTCGAAGCCCCGCCCAGTTAAGCTGCGTAGGAAGCCGCGTCAGGACGGACCTTAAGTGCTCCAGGTCGTTCACTACCACACATAACTGCAGAGAAAGGAGACATTTGACTTTCTTAGCACTACAAGTAAGTCTCTATCTCTATCTCTAAGTCTTGCCAATGTGCTTACCATGTTGATAGCACTACCATGGTCAGAGTTCTCAGACAGTACCCTGACCCGCTCCTTCAGGATGTGACAGTAGTTCACCACTATCTTACATACATCCTGAAAACACACAGACACAACCACAGTCACATTCACAATCACAGAATATAAACATTAAAGCGTCACATTAAGAGCGTGTTAGTGGCAGCACACTGCACCTCAGTGAGTTTGACCATGAGCATGAAGGCCTCCTCAGGGTCAGGCCAGGACAGCTGTTCCCACAGCTGGCAGATAGGCTGGATACATGCCACCAGGTCCACTGCTGAAGAGCTGTGTTTTATTGGCACTGCACCAGTCTGCAGGGGCTGAAGCTGAGAGCAGAGGTTTGAAATGTTTTGAAATGAGGGGACCGCCCGTGGATGAAACGTGCATTACAATGACTACAACAGTGTTACCTCATCCACCTGCACGGCCCTCTCGACCCTGTCCTGAGTTGTGCTGTATGCCTGGTTAAGCCAGTAAGGCAGAGCCTCTCTGAAGCTTTCATGAAAGTTTGTGAGCTCAAGCAGTCCCCTGAAAGATACCACAAACTCCTCATCCTCTATTTCAGCATATAGATTTTTATGAATTTCAGTAGTATGGGTGGTAGTGTATTCCTGGAAGAAGTAGAGAAGTGATCCCCAACATAGATTGCTTTATTCCCTGAGCCATTCCCTGTGGAGCAGCTACATCAGAGAAAGAAAGCTTTGGAAAAACTGTTTTTGTAGATGTGTTGTGTGAGTATGATTTCTGACCTTTTCTGTAAGTAAGCCTTGTCTTTGTGAATAGCCTGCAGACTCAGGTACACCGGGAACAGGCTGTTGGCTAGAGGCTGCTCCATCTGACCCTCCATCAGGTATAAGGTTTCCCTCACTTCATTTGCCAGCTGTGGAGGTGAGGAGAGGAGAGGAGGTGAAATGTAGCAAGTTGAGATGAATTAAACTATTTTGTTCAGTATTTGTTTGGAAAACTCAAACTGTTCTGTTAGTCACTTACCAGGGAGTCAAACTTGTGATAGACGACAGTAAACACATCCACTTGCACAGCACTAAATAAACAAGAAAAAATGCAGGTATTATTAGTGAAAAGTCTTCTTCATTTGATTTGGTTTGTTTGAAGTTAGTTAGTGGAAAATGAATGCTGCAGTCCTAATGTTCCACCGTACCTGACAAATACCCTGTTCCACACGTCTTTGTTATTTTTAATGTCTTCCTGCACCTCCCGAATCAGCCTGGAGAGGGCGTTCACAATCTCTGACAGGTCCTGTGCATAAACATGACATTAGTACTGTGAAATAAAATAGAGATAACATTTAAGAGTGAATTCATGATGTCCTTACCTTAGTCATCGGCTGATGCAAGCCTCTTTTGATGGTAAACCAGTCCTCTGTGCCTGTCTGATAGTCACCTCTAATCATGAGTTACTGTAGTATACAGCATACATGTACCGTATGTAATGATCACATTAACAGGATCACTGACCTGTATGGCATCGCAGACCTCTTCATGTAACTCAAACTGAGCTGGGTTCAGTTTCTGAAATGCCTTAGTCTTACAGATCTGGACCAAGATTCTAAAATAGCAAAATAGATTTGTCAGTTTTTAAAGTAACCCCTCTCTTGCTTTGATAATAGCTTTGCACACTCGTGTCATTTTATCAACCAACTTCATAAGATAGCGACGTGAAATGCATTTCTAACAGTCCTGAAGGAGTTCTGCTGCCTCTTCTTCACTCTGCAGTCCACCTCATCTAAATCATCTTACATCAGGCCCTCTGATCAGCACTCCATCACTCCCATTCCCCGGTCAGATTGCCCCCGTGTAGCCCGGAGGTGCGTTCTGGGTCATTTTCCTGTTGTTCCTCAGTTGTGGTTTCTTTCCAGCCATTTAACCATGAAAGCCTGATTAACGCGGTTGATGTTAAGATGTGTCTGCTTTGGGAACTCTGCAATGCATCAACGTGGACTCGAATCTGAATTGTTGTTTTCTGGCAATTTTCGAGGCAACTGTATCATCTTCAGCAGAGGTGACTGTTGATTTTCTATTGGACTATTCTACAGTCAAATAGGGCTACTTACTGCATACTAGCATCATCTGAAACACATTAAGAAAGCTAGAGATAGCACCAATTAACTTTTGAAAGAGACACGTTAAACAAAAACCATTCTGTGGTTTTAACAGAAGTGAAGAAGAGCAGTGGATATTATGAGGAATCTAAAATCTGAAAAACATGTAGCTTTTTTTGCTTCTTTCATAATTCCATATGTTATTTCTAACTTCCCAAGTTTTTGACTGATACTGTATATTAAAATATACATAACATCACAGACTCTACCTGAGTAGTGTGTGTAGTTTTGGAGTAGCATTGGGAGTTGGTGGGAAGATGTCTCTGTATTTGGCCACCAAACATAGTCCGTACTGCAGGAAACCATGAAGAGAGTCCCCAAGTTCCTGTTTCTGTTAAGAGAGTGTGGCATCTTTCTTAAAAGTCATTTGTACTTAAATATCAATTCCTGGTTGAAGGTAGCCAAGTTTCTAAGCTGTTGGATAGTGTAGTCTATAATTATGAGTCACGTTTAATGAACTGATCACATCTGCAAGTGTGTCTAATAAATGTGGTGGGGTTAAAAAGCACAATGTTCTATTTCAAGTAAAATTATTATTAGTTTGTAAAACACATTAAGGATAAAGTGGAAAAAAATGATTCAATGAAAGTACAGCCACATCAAAATTATACCTAAGTACAGTGTTTTCCACCACGTACAGCATGTGGAGCAGTCATACCTGTTGGTAGGGCAGCTGCTGCTGATGCCAGTGGTACTCTATACTGGTGAGCTGCTGGAACAGCACAGACGAGTCCACCTCTAAGCTCTGATACAGCTTACTGTAAGCTACCCACTTCCTGTCAGGGGTGCACACGTCCACAAACTTACTCAAAAGTGCAACAGAAAGTCAACACATGGCAAACGCACGCACGCACACAAACACAAGTGCTAACAAATCAAATGCACTACACTTTTTTTTTCCGTTTGTCCACAACACAATAAAGAGTGAAAAAAGGGAACAGATCCTGAAGCAACTCTATATCACAGTGATTGAGTAGTGTTGCATTACATGTGTGCTTCTCTTGTATTCCTTACATGAATGTGATAAACAAAACCAAAAGTTAAATAAGTAAGATAATGTGTTCATATAACTATGATACAAGTTGAGAAATTATAATATTCAATTACTGAATGACCCCAGTGAAACAGAATTGATCTAAATAACAGTGAGAAAGATGTTAACACTGCTTACGCCAGGTCCTGAAGAAAAGGTGAGAGGTCGTTCTGTGTAGCGTACAGCTCAAGCAGAGTCTGAGCCTCACCACACAACGCTCCTTTCCATGGAGCCGAACTCTGAGAGAAAAAAAGACGAGGGATTAGGAAGAACAGGAAGAGACTCAAACTCATTTTAAAGAAGCGAGCTCGTCTTCTACCTGTTGCTTGGAGATGTACGCTTGAACAAACTGCTGCAGAATCCCACAGTAGTTTATGTAAGCGCTGCGACCAGCACTCAGCGTACCATCTCTCTGTAAGTCACAAAACAGTCTTCAAATGAAAAACATCACCTTCCAGGTCCTACTGGTGTCAACGACTTCACAACAGGATAGAAATTCTGATTCTTTTTTCTTATTTCATTTTCATTCATTTCATTGATCTAATAGATATTTGGTTGCGCATAAACTGTAAAAAAAAAAAAGCACCAGAATGCATTTACTTACTGCTTTATGGATGAACTTGAGATTCAGGTGGCACTGGCCTCGATCAGGATAGGTCTCTGTTCTGGGTTGCAACTCGTACCAGTTGTCCTCAGTGCAGTGGAGATCCTAAAGTAAGGGAAAGAGAAATTAGTATTAGACTACAAAGACAGTGGAGAGTACAATGACAGCTATAAGATACTGCAAACAATTACTACCTGTAGTTTTAAGACAACGTTTCCCAAAAAGTCATCTGTGCCTTTCTCCTTTTTGGCCTCCTTGATCATCCTTAAAAGGGACATTTAGAAACGTTGAGCAGCCTCGAAGCTTGGTTAACTGTTGTGTACAAGTCACACAGGCGGTGTAATACCTTCTTAAACTGTTAAAGTTGGTTTTGATCTCCTCTAGTTTCTGAGTGAGGGACACCTCTTCGTCCTTATCCCTAAAATAACAATGGTGCATTGAAGGTGAATGTAAAGAAAGGGGTTATTTGAAAATAAACTTAGGAGAACTATGGGTGTTTTCCGCACCACATCTCAAGATGGAAGCTGGCTCCGGCGATGTGTCCAAACTCTCTGGAAAACAAGGAATGATAAAAGTAAGTAACTCAAATTTCAACCTGACTCATCTGAAATAATCACAAATCTAGACTCACAGTATGAAGGTTTGGTTCCAGATCGGGTTCAGAGTCTGCTTCTTTATTTCTGTCTGGTAAAATTTGTCAACCGATACAGCATCCTTTACAACATGTTTAGAGGGCTTGGATTTGGACCAGCGTGTTCGATTCTCTACCTCGTCCTCTAGTATGGTCAGCAGGCAGTATGGGTCACTAAAGCCTGTTCAAAACACATAGTTCTGTGGTAGAGTGTGGTGACACGTGATATTACATTATTCCATAATAAAGTGATAGCAAGACAGTAGGTACAATAAAGATCAAAGACCACACGACTGACAAGAAGTGAAAGTCCATTAGAGAACTGAAAGTCACCTAAAACACAACAAGTGTGGATGAGTACAGTCAAGGTAGTGAAACATCATAGTTTTTTAGTTATTTAAATTTTTTTTGTAGAAGAATCAATCCAAACTGATTTATTCTAAGTGGGAATAAACAATTGAATCTACGAGTCAAAAGTTTGGACCAACACAGGAAATGTCACGTCATCAGCTGTGTTATCACTGCAAGAGGGTTTCTAATGATCGCTTCTCTTTTTAAATTAATACATTAGCACTAGCAAACATAACGTGCTAAAAGACAGTACTAATGTTTGCTGATGACAGGATAGTACATTTATTAATATTCATATAATATTATTACCAATAGTACCTATCATTTACAATATTAACAATGTCTACACGGTATTTCTGATCAATCTGACATAAAACCTGCTTTTCTTTCAAGAACATGTTCATTTCTATGTGTGTCCAAACTTTTGACTGGTAATTGATATGAGGAAATATACTAGAATAGCTGTAATGTACTAGCTGAATGCTAATTTCAGCCAAAACAATCCTAACATGCTGATGTGTAGGATGTAAAGTATACTCTTTAACATGTTATTCCAGGTTATTCCATGTCATCCTGTAGGTGGGATTCCTTTACCAGGTTTTAATGAAATTCCATCTTGTAGGTATTGCATTTTTTTTAACTCTACTGCTGCCTAATTCTGATGCCTAAGTCTTTTATCATCTTTTAATATTAACCTGCTTAGCGGTTTATATGAAAAGTTCTTCACCAGAGTCTGTTATTGGAGAAAAATCTGAGGGCTCCTGGTGACTGTAGATGAATAATTATGAAAGTAATTATAAGGTTTATCCTTAGGGGACCATGAATGAAAGTATCAAATTACATAGTGAGCCACATAATAGTTGTTGTTGAACCAGCCAATCAACCAAATGTAGTCATCATTTCATTTCTAGAGACATGCTATTAGAGTGCTTTGAAAATGCTTCCCACTCACTACGTCATTGAAGAAAGTTTGAATTTAATAGTTGAGAGGGACAGAAGAACTCACCACTGACATCTTTTCCTAGGATTCCCTTTGCTTCCTTTACAGTGGCCATCAGACAGTACACAGGGGTCTGTAAGGGACAGACAGCTCATTACATACATTTGTACTAACAAAAAACACATTGCAACCTCAAATATGCAGATGACACCACCTCTGACACTGGGGAAGTGAAGGTGGTGGAAAGTTATGATTGTTGGTATGACTACTATAAATAGATATTGTAAGGCGCATTAGATGGAAAAATATGCTGACTCCTCTTTCTCACCTCTGTGCTCTGCACTTTCTCCAACAGACTGTTGTGCTCTGCCTCTGTCATAGTGAAAGCCTGGTACACAGGAGCGAACCGTCTCAGTCAAACACCAACAAAATAACGGAGTTATGAGTAATGATACGTGTGAATGGAGGTGTTTACCTCTTTGATGTACTGGTGGAGCTGGCTATCTGTGAAGACTTCAGCTGTTGACGGCTTACCCAACTTGTGAGCAATGGTGTACAACAGCTCTTTATACATAGGTTTCAGCTTTAAACAGGAATAAACAGAGTAAGAGCTTGGTTGGGAAAAATCCACATTTAATGTACAAGGCACCATATGAATGATACCTGCTGCTCCTTGTGTCTTCGAGCTTTCTCTTCTGGATTCTCATCTTCCTTAAAATCCTAAAGGGGGACAAGGGAGATTCATGATTCTGTTTAATACATGTGGAAAATCAAGATACTGTGTGGTTAAATTAACGGTGTTCAAAGGTCATGCAGCGTCGCCTACCCTCCTGTCTCGCAATTTCCTTGTCAACCCAAGTTTACGTACATGACCCGGTGAAAACTGACAAGAGAAAGACAAAAATAGACTTCACATGTTGTAGCAGTTAATCGTCAACCCTTTACATTACTGCAGACACTATTTTCCAAATGATGCTTATCGTGTCACTGTACACTACCACATAAATGAGCATGTTTGTGAAAGAAAAGCAGATTTCATAACATCAAATTGATCAGAGTGAATGTGTAGACATTGTTCATATTGTAAATGACTGTTGTAGCTGAAAACAACATTTTTTTTTAAAGGAATATTTACATAAACATACAGAGGCCTAAATCCAGCAAACATTAGTACTGTCTTCTAATAGCATGTTATGTTTGCTAATGCAAATGTATGACTATAAAAGGAGAACTGATCATTAGAAAACCATGTGCAATGATGGTAACACAACTGAAGACATGAAAATATGGTCATTCCTATGTGTGTCCAAACGTTTGACTGGTAGTGTATATTTTAAATTGGTTTCCATTAATCTTTATATACTTTGAATTGAAATGTATTTGTGTAATCTATCAGATAAACATCTGCCAACTTTATGTTAAAAATGTGTTGTTATTAAACCCACAAAAGAAACTAATCAATAAAGCTTTGACATTAACTGTGTTAGACCAAACAGCACAAGGAAATTCTAAAAGCCTGTAAGAGATTTTTTTAGCCATGTTAGTGGTGGCTCTATGAATGGAAATGTGTGTCAGTTATTTCAACAACTGCTGGTGTGGAAATAAAATGGTGGATTGCAATGAATTAAATTGTAATTTGTACAAATTTCCCTAACTTTTCACTTGTGCTGGATGGACTGGCAGGTAATGTTGCACAAATATTCATGCTTCAAGGATGTTCAGTCCTAATGACTTCTACTGGATGGGTTTCCATGAAATTCAGTAGAGATTTCTATGCCCCAATCAGGGCAAGCTTAAAAACATTGATGGCTACCTGACTTTTCATCTAGTGCAATCATCAGATCAAAGTTTTATTCGTCCAACCTTTTATTTATAATCAAATACATGCAAAACTAAGACATTATTAAGATACTCAGCTATTCGTTGTGTACAGTGCTAATTATATATGAGCATGTTAACATGCTAAGCTACAAGGTTTACATGCTAAGTATACCCTCATAGAGTTACCAGTGTGGCCATAGACTGATTAAACAAAATAGCCCAGTGTTAAAAACAAGGTGCTAAAACATGGAGGTTTGTCTATTAAGACAAAACGACGACATTTCAAGAATGATGGATAAATTACTCTCTTTGCGAACTCTCTTAGAATATGCACTGTGGCACTCAACATACTTAGAAAACATGTTCAAATGCATTCACTTTGGATAATATGTAATTCATGCTGTGGTCGAAATACATTTGTTCTAAGTTATTTTGGACTAAATGTATGCCGAAGGTATGTAATGTAATCTAATATAAAGAAATGGACTCCAACCACTATCTGATGTGTTTTACCTGTCTGAATCTTGTTAAGCCATGGTCCTGTAAAACAGAAGATTGTTAAAACACTGGTTTGCCAAAATAAATCATGTCAAATTAAACTCAAACAGACAAGTATTTAAAGACGGTTTCATCAGCCTTCGTTTGTAGATAATTGCCTTGCTTGTCGCAAGAAACACACGTTTTTGATAAGGCCTGTTTCTGTAAGAGACTTCCTCTATTGTTGATAATGAAACTGACTTGCAGTCAAAGTAAGGGTAAAACTCAATATTCAAACCAGGAAAATCACCTGAAAGAGAATCACCATTGACCGATCCTAAAAATAACTATGCAAATAAACCTTTACGCAACCACAACACACACACACAACTGTGCATGTTGTGCTTATAGTAGGGATATTACCAAACTCTGAATACTTTGTGTGGCCCAAAACATGGTTCAGCAGACACTTTAGAAACTGCACGGGTGCCAAGAAATACATCATATGTAGAAACACACTGCATGGCTTCTTTCATCTTTTAAACTATGCATACCGTACATCCAAAACGGCTATGAATCATAGTCACAGTGTTCTCAAATAGCCGTTTGGACAACATGACTCACTGTTTGGGTGGAATATTTAACACTGTTGTTACTCATCTGGCAGTTTTAAGTTAAGGGGATTTTTTTTTTCAGGTGTCACAAAGGAAGGAAATCATCTTTACCAACTAAAGTTCTTGAATCTGTGGTAAAACATTAAAAACAAAACCTAAAGTAATAAAAAATCTTTCAAAAGAAAAGCAGAGACGTTTAACTGCATCAACAGTTTGGTTCTCACACTGTCGCCATGTCAACTAGGTGGTTAGTAACTAGTGAGACAAAGTGAAAGAAATATTGAGCATTACATAGACATGTCAATCTCCTCGAGTAAGTTATTCTCCATACCTGGTCAGGTGGTTGCAGTCGATTGTCTCCCATGCTGGCGTGCTCACTTCGACTTGACATAATGATGCTATTATTTGACAACCAGCAGCTCCTGCCTGCTAAGCTGTTGGGGTGTAAGTGAGATAGGGAAGCTGTAAGTGCGATGTGTGTGTGTGTGTGTGCGTGTGTGATGAACTACCACACAGCAGCCGGAAGTCATCACTTCCTGTAGAAAGTGGAAATGTCAACAACTGTGACTTATGACTTTTCATCAAGTATCCTATGCTGATTCTGAATGCAAAATAAAACACCTCACACTCCTGTGTTTGTCTGCACACACAAACCCACATGGTCGTTCCTACCCACAACACAGACCCAAACTGTTGATGTCCTCACTTACATGCCAAGTTGTTGCCCGGGGCAACTGTTGTTATTTTACTGCTATCATCATTACCATGGATCGCATCATACAATTAAATCCTTTGCGTCAATCTCACGTGGCACATCATTCACTGCAGCTGATAATGAACATGTGCGTAACATGAGACAGTCCACAGCAGACTACTGCTGGAAAACAACATGACATGTAAGTGTAGAATTACTATAAATAAACAATAAATATATGCTGTTAATGGAAAGTATCAATTCTTGTGACTGTGAAAATAAATTAATCTTAATGGGAAAATGATAAAAGAAAAGGTTGGGTTCTACTTAATTACATGATTCAACATGATAAATGGATCATCAAAACAGTTGATATTGGACCAACAAAATCTATGTGACAGATCAACCAACTAATAGTTTACAGCTCTAATTTTGAGCATGCCCAAACATAAGTGGTAGTCCCACAATGCATGTCTGTAGAAGTCCACATTTTAGTAGAATATGCACAGGCGTGTGTAGGTCAAGCGTTGCGAGTTGTATTGTGCTGTACTCACGGTTTTCAGTGCAACACATTAGAAAACTGTTTCTGACCAGTGACTTGTAGACTGTAAGTCTGACACCATTTCCCGATGGTCTTTTCTACATGATTTTTAGATTTCTGCACTAAGCATAGTTACATCGCACAAGTGACTATATCTGACCGTATCTGTTTAACTTTGTTACACAGATACGATCAACACTTTGTTTGTTTCATTTTGTGTATGTGCATGTGTGCCAGAGAGAGGACAAAGACCTCCACTATTCTTCTCAACCCACACCATGAATCTGCATCTTTCACAAGAATGTGGCTGATTCTGCAACCTGTTCTCCTTTCCTTGACTCACAGTGAGAAGCTCTGTTCCTCACTGTTCGAGGCACAGGCCAAACAGTGGCTACTAACAAAATCATATATCCTAACATTACTGTTATCACCTTGCCCTATTGGTATAACAAAACATTGAGATAATTTGTACTTACTTTGGTTTGCCATAAAATGGTCATGATGGCTCATCTGGAGTGGACTGTAGATTGGATTATCTGATGCATTTAAACACACACACATACAGTTTATATGCTGTACACAAAACTGCCAAATGCATAAATCATGAGGATGCATTAGTGTGATATTTTAAAATGTTAAAAATAGTTTAGAATAGCATAAAAGATTACAAACAGATTGCTTTTTAATACAAACAAAACCAAGAATATTCAACTAATAGCTTCAGCATTTTCCTGAGTAATACTGGTAGGCAGCCTGACGTCACAGTGTGGGCGTTTCAAACGGATGGCGGAAGAGCAGGTGCAACATCACAACAAGCGTTATCAGCGCAGAGGGAGAGGATACCGAGGCTGCAGACAGGCCTGCCGACACGGTTTCCTAATACACGAACACCACCTTTAATCTGTCTGTTGCGTGAGATTCTGAAGGGGTGTCGACATGACTCTGAACCAGAACCACTCGGAGTCCGGCGGAGTCATCATCAATAACAGTGAGAGGTAACGTCAGCGGTTGTGGCGGGGTAGCTAGCCGTTACCGTTAACCGGACAGGTTTTACTGTGAGAGACAGGAACGTCACATCAAACTCCTTTAAAAAAAACAAAACAACGCAGTTTAAATGTGCCTTTGCTAGTTGTTGAAGATACTGCACATGCCAAGAGCATAGCTAACGAATACACGAAGTAACGTTACACAGTTAGCCAACTAACGTTATCTTCCCTTAATTGAAATGTCAACTTTTAGCACGTTAGCTAATTTCTCCCACGCATCCCCGTTTTACCTGAAAACGGTAACGAGCACCGTTTAACAAAGTGCTTTATAGTTTATCATATGTTAGACGACTACAAGACTGGCTCCCAGTTAGTGCTATACGGGATCAAATATGAATGTAAAAGCTAGCTTACGAGCAAGGGTACAACAATGATCGCAGTTCTGTTAAAACGCCATGTTTCTTAGTGGACTATTAGCGATGCTTCTTGCTGGACCGTGTCTCGCACTCGTGGCCTTCACCTTGTTATGTCACCACTGCAGTCAGCCGTAGCTGATTAGTAGGTGGACATTAGATTATATTAATATTTACTTGTTTTTATAACGTGCATGAGGACAAAACGAAGGAACGGGCTGCTTCGTTGTTTGGTTTTAACCATCTGCATCCTGGCCTGCTGTCTAGTATTTTGTCACATCCAGACCTGGACACTGCAGTTCACACGAAATAACCTCATTGGCAGAATCTTCTAGATCTAACTAGAGCTTAAAGCTAAAACCATTACAGCTAACCCAGAACCAGCAGAGTGGTAAAGTCATGTAATGCTAATCCTTCTACCACAGGACTCTTTAGTAAACACAGATATTATTACAACACCACATACGTCACATCTTAATGTTGTACGTTGAAAATGTGTTTTGGGATGTCATTTATTGTTGTTCCTGCATTTTTCTTGTGCCACCAGTGTGTTGATGAACTATGATAATGTGGAGCTGGTTTTCTGTGATGTGGACAGTCTACCCGAAGCCTTCAGAAAGAGCAAGAAGGGTAGTATTTACCTAACTCCATACAGGGTAAGAGAAACATCCCAGATGTCATACTGTTTGCTTATGATGGACAGCCTCGTACTGCCACTGTTGAGAGCAGGTTCACAACAACCTGCAGACGGTTCCACTAGTAAACAGTCTTGTGTTTAACTTTCCCTTAGAGGTTAGTAGGGGAAAGCTGACACTGAATTTGAGTTCCTGTGAGTGATACGGGATGTTTTTTTTTTTTTGTTTCTCTTCTCTCATAGGTGATCTTCCTGGCCAAAGGTAGGGATCCACTACAGTCTTTCATGATGCCATTCTACTTGATGAAGGGCTGTGAAGTCAAACAGCCTGTATTAGGAGCTAATTACATTAAGGGTACTGTCAACGCAGAGCCAGGAGGTAGGTCTACGAGTGTGTGCCACTTAGGTTTTACTGACTCATGAACAGTTAGTAACAGTGGATTTTTTTGCCTTGTATTATTTCTCTTACAGGTGGCTGGGAGGGTAGTGCTACTTTCAAGTTTGTCTTTGCTGCTGGAGGTGCTATAGAGTTTGGCCAGTACATGCTGCAGGTTGCAGCTCAAGGTACGATGGCAAACCAGTGCTTATGTACTAGTTCTGATGTTTGAACTGACTTTCATTCTGTTGCTTCACCATCCACTGTCTCTTGCTCCTCTTGTTTCTCTCAGCATCCAGAGGTCAGCCAGTGACTCCTGGGTTTGGTGGATGCCCCTACATGGCTAATGGGGCCTATGCCTATCCTCCTCCCCCTGCTAACGGGATGTACCCATCTGGACCTCCACCCGGTTACTCGTACCCCAACCCTCCACCTCCAGGTAAAGGCTGTAATAAATGGCACCTTTAATGCCCCATTACTTTCACAATACAGATCTTCTTGTGTTCACAACAGAGTGAGTAACATGTTTCTCTGTGCTTCTGCTGTGCAGATGGATTCTACCCCAGCCCTCCGGCATTTGATGCTTCTGCCGCCTACATACCTCCACCTCCATATTCTGCTCCGTTAGGCCAGCAGGCACCACACGATCCAGACCTCCCGTCTTCAGCAGCAGGTGGGTCTCTTTGGCAGAGAGGCTCCAGGTGGGAATGCACTGAACAGCTTTAACAAATAGAACGGAAAGAAAATCTGATGGCTCTTAGCTGCTTTAGGAGCCTCACCTTTGGACAGAATAGCTTTTGGATATTGGAAGTGTTTTAATTTTTGATCACTGATAACATTACCATATTATCTGTAAAGTAAAATTTTCATTGTGGATGGTAGTTCAGTTGTCAACAGAGCAAACTCATCAAACATTGCTCATTCAATAATGAAGACATGAGATGTGTGATATTGATATCAACTGAATCATCTTCACCTACTAACCAATCTAGCTGGTTTACACATTTTAAAGGAATCTGAGAAAACATTTTTCACTCTACATCATGTGAATTTTATCAGCTCAAGTGACAAGTGAGAATAGTACTTTCTGTCTCTCACTCAGCCATTGCTGCCTTGATGCTTCTCTGCTTGTATGACACCACCCACCATACTCCAAATTGATTGATTAGCTCTAGTCGTCTCAAATATCCCAGGGATTAACTGTAAGACCATGTTTAATTAATGCCCTCCCTCTCTTCTGTATTAACTTTCTGTGGTTTTTTTTGTTTTGCTTTTTTTTTCCCAACAGCGGAGGCCAAAGCAGCAGAGGCGGCAGCAAGTGCCAACTGTGCCACAATGCCTCCTCCACACGTATACCTGCCCCAGGTAAACTGATTCTGTTACTTTCTTGTACATCTAGTGTTGAATAAATTTTTTTAGATCAAAAATAAAAACAGCTAGCAAGTGATTGTAATTATTAATACAGGGGATGTGAATCAGTTTGTTTGACTTTGCATGTTTGACTTAGTTTTTATGCATTTTAGAAGACGTTTGTATAAGACATGATGGAAATGTGACATTTGTGTTTGGTTTATCACAAATGTAAATTTGAAGAATGGTACAGTCTCTTCTTTGCTCAATAGAGCTGATGTTTTAATTTGCTGCTATTTTAAGTCTTTTCTGTGGAGCACAAGCCTCATTTGACACTTCACATTAACAGTCACATTTGTGTTCATCACATTTAAATCTCTATTTCTTTCCATTTCACTTCGGGTGAACGAGCCATTTTGTTTCTAAAAATGATCAGGCTTTCTGCTAATGTTTTTTGTGCAACAACAGCAACATGAAGATAATGTTTTTACTTACATGATGTCTTTATGTCATCTGGCATTCTTTTGATGAAGTTCATAAAATAAGATTCAGATATTGCAACTTCAGGGCAAATGAAAATCTAAGAAGGTGCAATATATTATTATTGTTATTATTATTATTACTGTTTTCTCAAACCACAACTCAATTCTCTTTCTAGGACAAGCCTCCTCCCTACTCCCCCCCCAAAGATAAGAAGAACCAGTAGACCTGCTTGATCTCACCCGTGTTCCTGTCTTTCTCCTGTATCCTCTATCCTACTGGATCACCTTGTTTCTTGTTCCATTCACTGGACATCGGTACAAGTTCTGTATTTAAGCCTTTTCAAATCATCCTAGTCCCCATCCAGTTCACTCCTTTGTCTTCCCTTTTTCACCTCATCTTAAACACTGTACATTCCTGCAATCATTCATATACTGTATTTAACCTCATTCTTCTCAGATGCACCTTTACTTGATGGTCATTAGAAGTACTGGTAGCAATCTGTGAGAGACAACAGATGAGGTTTAGGCAGGAGTTTCTGGCTTTTCTCAATGTAGTTGGGGAAACTTTGTAACCTGACTTATTTTTGCTTTTATTTCCTTGCAAATGTCCCGAGAATCATACTGCCACCCTAAACTTTAGATTCAGCTATGCTGTGAAGCTTACTTATAGTTTTTGTCTATTAAATCAGACTTAATGATATTAGTTAACTCATCCAAAGGCAAGCTGAATGCAATCTTTTATTTTTCTATAATGATTAATTATTATACTATTTTGTGTGTACATGCTTTTAATATGTAGACTTTTGAAAATGAGAATTTCTCAAGAACACTGACCTAGCTTTTGTAAAGAGAGCAGATTGCCAGGTGGCGTGGTCTGCTCCGATATGTTTTAGTGGATGAGAGGACAGCAAAGATTAGAGCAGCATCGAGCCCAGCAGAGAATCCCTGATCCTGGATTAGAGCAGAGTGAGGGCGGCCAGTGCCTGGAGGGACACATTGCCATGGGGTGGAATTATCTTTATAATGTGGAAGAGCAGAGCAGTCACTCAATGATGTCACTTCCTGTTTTGTCATACCTCTGAACATTCGAGAAACCATATGGTCATTCCCTCCACCAGCCTGCTTCATCTTTCAGTCAACATTTGAGACATTAGAACAGAACCGTTAGAGTTTCTCACTGTTTCTACTTTCTGTGTTGTGACATTAAGTCTCACTTTGAGGTTATGATCTGATCTGAGCAGCTCAGTATCTGAGTTTCTGCTCTTCCTTCCTCTATGGTCAATAATCTATAAACCTTATCTGTGGCACATCCGTGGCTGATTCTTTGCACTTTCAGAATGCTATGCATCGGGCTCCTGTTCGCTCTGTCATGGCTGTGTGTATTATAATAATAATAATGATGATAATAATAATAAAGCTCTGTATTAGATTAGATATGTAATAAAGTAATTTATTGAATAATTAATGTAAAATGGCTTAAGTAAGAAAAAGCATGATCTCAAGTAATGCATGTATGCATTGGATTGGATTTTATTAAACAGATCTTGATTCATGTGGAACAGATGGGTGTTTGTCTTCATTTCTACAGTATTGCTGTATCACACGTTGATAGGTGTTTTACTCTGAACACAGCACAGTGCATTAGCAAAATCGACAACGTTGTTCAGTCAGAGCAGCCTGAAAATTTGCTTTTCCCTCAGTCGGTCAGTCAGTAGTCCTTGTTTGCACTTCCACAGCAGTTTCCCAAAGAATGTTGGCTATGTCCTGAGCCTCGAGTACTTCAACATTCCAAAGGTCACAGCTATGCTTTTGAAGTGCTCATGATTCAAAAGGAAAAGAACAATCTTTAGGCCAAAAGCCCATTAAAACATATGTGGAGTACAGCAGATTCCATCACAACACAGCATGATGGGTTTAAGACTGTACAGGCACCGTTTGTGCATTCATGCTGAAATCCCAAGATGATAAAAAAGAAATGTATATTTTCACTTCTGTAACTGCAGTAGTAATGCACAGCCCACAGTGTTTTGGCTTCACCTGCCATCTTCAATGGTAGGTCAGAGGGTGCTGAACTTGTGCAGGAAGTGGCACACATTATTCTGTGGATTGAACTTCATCCAGAGATAAACGATGGGATAGAGGATTCGAGGATGACCAGAAAACCTAGCAGATTTTCAGCCACCTTGGATGATGCTGTAACATGATGCTTTAGCACGCTTGCACTGCCATCTTCCTGTGACTTGTTGTACTTGGTAACCTGTGTATGGACCATGTAGGGCTTCATCAATGTCCATCTCCAGATAAGATCATTTTGTGTAGTGAAAGTACGATAATCTGACATGCTGAGTTAGAGGTGGACACTTACCTAAAACTGGAGATTACTTCATACATACTATGAAAGAAGAAACAAATAACAAAATTAAACAGTGCTGTCACTAAACTAGAACCCTAAGGTCTTTTAGAGTTTGTAACCATTCCCTCAGCTCTGTCACTGTGTCAACAATCAAAAGCCAAGTAGACAGTTTTGGGGGGAGAAACTCTATCACACTCTGATCCGTTCTTCTTCTGCTTAACACAATGTGTGAAGGCAGTGAAGGCAGTCTGTGTTGACTCAGTCACTGTCCAAGTTTGATGTGCTTTTCATCTCTGAGCTCTCGTTAACACTTCTCATTATGAGTCACCTCATGTGGAGCAGAGGGTGATGCTGACACCCTCTCCTATCCAACAGGCTGGGAACAGCTCCTGGGTGAAAACACAGTGGAAAGCGTGAAGCCTGGTCTGTCCGTCTCCGTAGTAGGTGAGTGTTCCCGCCTCGTAATCCAGCAGCATGCCGATGCGGCTGTGCTGAGAGCGCCCGGACACAGTCTCACGCCGGCCATTGTGCCAGGCGCTGAGCTGATGCTCGTCCAGCTGCAGGCTCCATGAAAGTTCGTTCATACCCACCATGCACCTCTTGCCCTTCTCCTTCCTGGGGATGGTCTCGTAGGTTACCTGATGGGACATGGGGGAAATTATGTGGGCATCTATAGCTGTTTCAGTCTGGACAAATCAGCGGACAGAGGCATTGACAGAACCAAGATTACAGAGTTATTTACCCCAAGGTATGCCCAGGGCTTGGACACCTCCAGCTCCCAGTAGTGCTGTCCATGGGTGAAGCCTTGAAAACAGAGCACCTGCCAGGTGTGATCAAAGCGAGCTTCATGGGCAGGAACCGGGCGTGGCCCAGAGGTCAGATGCTCAGCTCTCCGGTTCTCCAGGGACAGAGACAGGTGCCCATTGGCTGTGCGGGGGTCAAAGGTCAAAGAACATCGGTCTGTAATGACAAAAAATGATGGATTTACTGCAGGAATTAACAACGTACTTCAAGAGTATAGGTCATAATTTCTTCCCCTTGTTCACTGGATGATAAAAGAAGACATCAGGACACTGTTTAAGCTTTGTTAACCTCCGTTTTGAGCTGTAATTTTTGTCAGGTGACAATTCTTATTTCATATTTATTTCACAGCTTTACATTGTCTTATAAATCAGAAGAAGAGAATCAGTTCTTTTGAAAAATAATAGATCGAACAACAATACAATCTCAAATGTTAGATAAGACTTACAAGCACTGAGGCCCTCCTTCCCACCTGGGTGGCATGGAGCAGCTGGACTGGGAACCACAGCTAGGATCGGCCTCTTATCCTGAGGAGAACCTGGAGACCGATGACAGCCATGAGGACACAGAGCGATTCCACAATAAACTGCTGGAAAATCAAACTAACTTGCTGGTTACCGTCTTTGTCCTGACCCACAGCGGTGCTCACAGCTTTCTCCAGGTCTTCAGACACGAGCTTGGAGACCCGTGACAGGATGTCTGTGACTCCACTTAATCGTTCTTGAAGGCTCGGCGTTACGTCTGTGGGAACAGCCTCAAAGTGCGGAACTTCTATGAGCATCGACTCCTGTGAAGAGATATGCCTTTCAAAGAAGACCTTGATAATTTGAAGTTTACCAAACCACGATAATGTGCATGACGTTTGATTGATTGATTGATAACTGCTGTTCTATTTGAGAACAACAACTGACAAAGTGAGTGTAAGATGTGTTTTCTCTAGCTGGATGAAATAATGATAGGACCTGATCCATATGGTTATTAGATCTAAAATCCATAATCAAAACATAAACATTTGCAGTATATATTCTTCTTTCCTTTTGGTTGTTGCTGCACTGAAAAACTACTCTGCCTTAGTTGTGTCATTCAGCAGTTTAGCAAAACTACACACAGGTAAATAACCATGCTTCTGCTGCCATCTAGCAGCAGAACACATGCTGAATGCTCCCCCCCACAGTTGGGTGTGGTCGGTTAAAATGACCACAGTTCCCCACAGTGACCTACACAATGCTGCTTTTTACTACATCTTTGCTGTGAGCCACCTACAACACAAGGGAGAGCCAAATCCATCTATTTCTATCAGTGTTCTTACTCTGAGTCTGGTACTAAAGATAAATTGTAAATGTGAACTTGAGAAGACTATGCAGGTTCTGATTTCAGCACCATGTAACATCCAAAGTATGTATCATATTGTCACCTTTATTATATTTTCTCACTAATTCTTAATATAAAAGATGTAATTTTCTGTGCTATTCAATCATATTTACACAGGGACTAACCAAACTACACACAGAAACAGTATAAAGTGAGCACTTCAAACCTTGATGAGCTCTGTGTCAGAGAGGTTATGCACAGCTGCTATCTGGCCTTGGCTCTCTCTCAGCTTCTGGGAACGCTCCTCAAGTTCAGCTAGCCGTGCTTCCGCCTCAGCGATGGCGGCCTCTTTCTGCTCATTGATAAATAGCCCTGACGCCTCCTGCTTCTCAGCCAGTATTTTCATCAGTGTGGAGAACTTGACGTCGACCCATGTTGAAGTTTGCTGAAGAGTCACCTGTTGATGGGAAACACTAAATCAAATATCTGCTTGGTGAAAACTGAAAACGTATTGTTAGTGGTGTCCTATTGCAATTTTTTGTGATAGGTTTCTTTTCTTTTTACCTGTCTGCACAAAATGTACCATAATTGCTAGTTAAGACCTGAAATATTATTGCAAATGCAATAGAAGTCTTGTATAAGTCATCATGTAAATCAGTTAGCTTTACGTATAGAGGATCCTTCTGGGAGATGATATAATACTGGGAGCTTACCTTAGCTTGATTTATATTCTCGGCCAACTCGTTTATACTTTTCTGCGTCTCCTCAATGAGCTTCCCCACTTCCTTATTTTTCCGTTCTAACAGCATCTGTAAAGAATCAAAACATATCAGCCTGCAGATCTTAACAGTCACACCGATGATCCACTGTTACCACTGTGCCGGCTAACTGGATGTAATGCCACTGTGTCGTCTCCCATACCTCTTGATTTTCTCTTTCTGCTTCCAATAGGACCTTTTCATGGCTTGCACATTCTGAGATGCCACACTCGCAGCACACAGCCATTTTATCTTGCTTGCAGTAATAAACCAGAGGCTTTTTATGTCGGTCACACAACAGCATGGCTCTCAATCCTTCACTTCCCCTCATGAGCGACTCTCTACAGGTGGGTCCGGTAGTGTTTGTAGCCTCAGTCAGGACTGACAGGGACACATTACGCTTAAGGTTGGGCCTGGTGTCAAACTTCTCACTGCAGATGGGACACTGAGGTCCTATAGCAGCCTTGCTCTTAGTGTCCCAGTGAGTGGTGATACATTTTTGACAGAAGGTGTGTCCACAGGGGATGGTTACAGGGATCCTGAAACGCTCCAGACATATAGCGCAGATCAGGTTTGAATTTTGAGACTCCATCACTGAACAAACGCCTGATAAAAAAAGAGAAGAAAATAGATTTGTCATGATGTAACAATTCTTTGACATACTGTATTAGTATATATCATATCTATACCAATCAATGACAGCAGTGTGAAAAACTTCTTAAAATCTGTGTATGAAGATGTTAATATTACATATTAAGCTCTTTTTTTAAGAAATAGCTTATCACAAAGGCGGAATAAAACATAACATTTCTCATTTTTTGTACGAGTTGTCATTCTTAGCAACAACAAAACTAGAAGCATCAATCACTTTAAGGCTCTGTCCTTAGCCTAATGGAAGCAAATGCTAACGCTAGCTAACATTAGCCTAGCTAGATTCAAGTCAGTTCACGTTAGCTACATCTCTTGGGGACAAGCAATTGTCAAAATAATGAAATGGTCGCGTGATGTAATTGTATGTTAGCAAACACTGTACACTCCCCAGACGTATATAACACAAAACGACACAATCTGTATCCTTACCACTTGTACAGTTTCATTCGTGTCCAGCATTTGATTGTGAGAATACTGAATTTCTCTTCAGATGAAGCTTCCCTGATGACGACATACGCAAAAATGACGCATTCACGCGCTGCCCGGATGACTAATAAATACAAATATGTACAATCTATGGTCATTACTACACTTTAGTTACACTATAATAAGTATACTCTAACATTTATTGCTTCCTGTCACACAATCCCTAGATTGTTCCCATTGTTTATATACAATTACTGTAGCTCAAAACTTGGGTTCAACTGTAACTAATGATAACTAACACAAAATAGATATAGTACTTTCTGTACGACAGAGGGGTGTTAAAAATAGTCTGAATATACTCTTAAACTTACCATAATATAAGTTTCTAGTACTGTTTGCTGCTATGATTTACTGTATAGTGACTGAAAAGGAAAAACCTGAACTCGTTTTGCTCCTCTCGGCCACCGTATTTTTTTAAAAAAAGAAAAAGAAAAATCATTTCAACATGGCGCTGCGCAGCGTTTGTGCTACTGTCTTACGACCTGGGCCAGATTTAAGGGTCAATAATGCGAGGACATTTCTCACGACAGGTATTGTAACTTTATTGATAAATTAGATTCTTTTTACTTTTAGAAACTACCTGCTTCAACGTGAGTATCACATATACAGTGCGTGTATGTTGGGTGACATTAGTTTGGAGCAGACCCTGTCTACACGCTGTCATCCCCGGTGGCGATGATAATCTCTATAGAGAAATATAACAAGTAATTATATGAACGCAATGAAACTTAGCTCAAGAAATTCAGAAGCGAAATTAAAATGGCTCTTATTGTTGTTAAAGGAACGATTACAAAACAAACAACAACACAGAAAGTACAATATAACAAATGTTGCTACATAACGAACTGTTGACAATGTTTCCACATGACAGCGTTCCTGTGCAGACGGGTACCTCCATTAGGTCTTATGCCAAATGAGGACATTGATGTTAAAAACCTGGAGTCAATAGAGAAATATCGCAGCTACACTCGTTACTTCAGACAAGCTGAGGAGGCAAAGAACAAACCTGCCTGGTGGAAGACGTACCGGAGCTACGTCGAAAAAGCTGATCCTGAGCATGGTGAGAGCAAAATGGTTGGTCGAGGATTGCATTTTGTGACACTTGGCGAATCCACAGCATCAAGAGGTTTGTTTTTGTTGCAGGTGCAGAGCGAGTGGACATTGGTCTGCCGTACTATCGACCCAGAAGGACCAAAGAAGTGAGGGAGAGAAGGGACGTGATAAAGAACAACAAGAACAACGTTGAGCTGGAGAGAGCTTGTCGTCTGCGCACTTGTAAGCTCACACACAGGGAATACTGAAAGATACATGTCTTTTATTATTCCTACCAGGAATATTCACCAAAACTTTCCTTGATTTGAAGAGGTGCTGTTGAAGTGTCCTGTGACACAGGCTCATCAAGCTTAAAGTGCATATTGTAGCTTTAAACTTTTAACTCGTGAGATAATCATTTTGTTATTTTTTCTATGTTATAATTATTCTCCAGTTAAGATCCCTCTGGATCGAGTGCAGGAAACCTGGGAGAAAAGCAGTGGACCTTTTCATATAAAGAGACTAGCAGACCACTATGGAGTCTTCAGAGATCTCTTCCCCATGGCTGATTTTTTACCTCAAGTGTCACTTCGTATTTCCTATTGCCAGGACAACAGTGGGCAGGTGCATTATGGGAATCGGCTGACACCAACTGAAGTATGTTAAAGGACTGAAAAGTTCAACAATCTTTTCATCTGCCTCTCCTTCGGGTAGAGACCACCTAAAATTAAACTTTCTATTTTCTTCTTCTAACACATCATTCTTCACAATCACACTTTTTGCCCTGTACCCCCTCTCATATCTTCTGTAACATATGTTTCCCTTTTCATTTCTATCTTTAACAATTTTTTTTTTCTCTAGGCAGCATCTGCTCCTCGTGTCAACTTTGACGCAGAGGAGGGCTCTTTGTGGACCCTTCTGCTTACCTGTCCAGGTCAGTATCAGTGACTTAACTGCAGGAATTAAACACAAATTACGTCTCTCTCAACACTTACAGACTCTTTGAACAAAATTTTTCAGATGAGCATCTTCTGGATAATGAGGCGGAGTACATCCACTGGCTAATGTAGGTATTTTAAAGCAGACATTCTAACATATTTCCCAATGCAGCTGGTGGGTTGCTCTCTGCTTTTGAACTGTGGGTCTATTGTGTGTGGCTTGTGTGCATTTGAGTCAACTTTGTACAAACATTGCTGAAAAATTGCTGACAGACAACTTTGTCTCTGTAGAGGGAACATACCAGGTGGAGCAGTGCAGGCTGGAGAGGAGCTGTGCCACTACCTGGCCCCTTTCCCTGCCAGAGGAACAGGCTACCACCGCTACATATATGTCCTATTCAAGCAGGAAGGGCATATCAACTTCCAGGATGATGTCAGGCCGTCACCGTGGTGAGCAATACACTGAACATACACATAGGAGGCTAATAATCTTTAGTATTATGTATTACTAACAGACAGACTTGAGATGACTATGCTTCCCTGACACAAGCGTTTGTTCATGTTTCACGTAGAAACATACACTAAATATATGTTGTCCTACCTCCCCAGCCATTCCCTGGTGGATCGTACTTTCAAAACGGTGGATTTCTACAGAAAGCATCAAGACAATATGACACCTGCAGGTCTGTCGTTCTTCCAGTGCCAGTGGGATGAATCTGTCACCAACATCTTTCACAACACGCTCAGTGAGTCCAATGCACCCGTGTGTGTGTGCGTGTGTGTAAATGTGGCAGACTCCCTGTGTGTTAATAAAGTATGTGTTCATCTTTGCCCTTTAGACATGAAGGAGCCCGTTTTTGAGTTCGTCCGGCCTCCAGTGTACCACCCCCCACAGGTCAAATACCCTCATCGACAACCCTTGCGCTACCTGGACCGGTACAGAAATGGAAAGGAACACACCTATGGAATATATTGATTATTAGACACGTGATGGGAGATGAGAAAATCTCTCAACTACATTTTCCTCCAAATGTGGAAATGTGTTTTGCATATTATGTTGAAATAATAAAGAATTTTCATGTACGTTAATGATGCGTTATAGTCCGTTATAGATTATGTTTATTTTGTATAAAATTTCAATTTGGTGGACGACTATGGTGGAACAACAGCTGATAATTTGAAATTCATAATTCAAGGTGCAAGTTGAATTTGTGGAGTACAAGTACCTGATGTGTGAATAAATTAATGAAACTTGTGCTTTCGTTAGATAAAATTGTAATACAGAGTTTGTCTCCTGGAGGGGGGAGCTTAGTCAAGACTGCAGTCTGAACAGAAAAAACTCCTGAATGACACAGTGTATCACCATGTGGTGGGGGGGTTTCAGCTAGAAGCAGAGGAATGTCAGTTACACTGAATGTTCTACAAGCTCTGTAATGTCTGTAGAGCAATAAATGTCAAAGATGTGTCATTTCCGAGAGCAGATTTTAAAGCAGCCAGTAAAGAACAACTCACAAAGTCATTAGGTCTGTTTTGGTGTGAAAGCGACAATTTCATTGATGTGATGTAATGATTTTGGATTAAAAACAGTAATGGGATATATTTCTTTGCATGTGCAAAATAAACAATGTAAAATTATGTGATGGTATGCGTTTCTCACCTTGTCAATAATTAATCCCTTTTAATGTGCCTATTGTGATGTTTATGGACTAATTCATACAGTCAAATAGGATGAATTTAAACAGAAGATGTACTGTAAATCATAATATACTGTAGGATTACCTATAGGAGACAAACTCTGAACTAAAGTCTCAGAAGCCTACAGTATTTATATATATATATATGTATATGAAAATATACATATATATGTTTATTTTTGCCATTGGGATAAAATTAAGTTAAATGTATAAAAGAAACCAAAGTGATACGTTTCAGCTGCAGAAATACCATGACGTGCATGCAAAGCTTCATAAGGCTTCATTCACCCATTAACATTGAACATGGAATAAGATCGAATATTGAATTTGTATTTTTTTAGTCACAATAGCATTGAATGGATTTATGTAAAATTTGGAACAGATAATTTTAGTCCCTAAATTTTTCATCCATCACTTGATTGTGCTTGTGTGAGTAATAAAATTTCAATGGTGCCACCAATATAAAAAAATGTTACTATAAAGCTATTGAAGGAAATATAACATTTTGTTTAATATTTGGTTTTGTTACCTGATTGATTGTGTCACATGCTTGCGACAGGAAGTTGAACAGAGAGGGACAATTAGATGGGATTTACAGCAGCTTGTCACCTGCACAAAGAGCCTTTTTAAACCTCATGCAGCAGGAAGCACGTTCTTTTCGTCACTGGAACTATGGGATCCGCAGGGACCTTCCTTCTTTGTGTGCTATCTGTTTGGCTTGTAAGAGGTAGCTACAATAATTTAGTTTGAAACCTTTGTTTAGGAACTTTGCAGTGGAATATAGTTATTATAAAATATTAATTATAAGGTGATATTTTACTGTGTTTCATATGTATGTCATATGTGTATTTACCATGAGTTAATCGTGAGTGCTCTTATAGAGCTAGACTCAGAATCTGTAGCTACAACATGAACAAGTTTGTTCATTTGTGGAATTTACTTAATTCATGAAATACATTTGAGCTGTAATGTGTTTATGGTTTTGTACAATCAAACAGCACAAACCTTTGATTAACTGCAAGTGCACTGTCCACAGGCCTTTCTCTACCAGCTGGTTTCACAAATAAAAGACATGACAATGGACTGAACAGGAAAATGACAGGTAAGAAATTAAAGAAGTGTTTTTCTAAAACATTTTCAGCCTCTAAATTTCTTTCTTACTGTAGATGTGTTATAAGATCTTGTCAGAGAAGGCCAAAGACCTTTCCAGTCAGAGTTTTGGTTCCCAATGTAATTAATTCAATGTTTAGTTTTCACTTAAAGCTGCATTTTCTAAATAATATTGATTGTTCAAATCATGCATAAATTATATTGCTGAAATGTTTACATGCTATGACAGCTTCAATGTTGAGCTCTTTACTCTTTCATGGTACAAAAAGTAATCTCCACTGGTTTGAGGAGCACAGTTCAGTTGTCCAAATCCAAGTAAAGTTGGAGAGCAAGTCTGAGTTTGCTTATTTTTCCCTTTAAAATTTCAAGTCTTAAAACACTGAATTCCTTGTGCTCAAGTCTTAGTTAAACAAAAAATTTAAAATGGGTCCCTATTCAGACATTTGCCCTATAGTAAAACGGATAAAAAGAGGCTGAATTGGTGGAGATCAACGAAGCTATTTGTATGAATATAACGTTTACACCTTACAATAAGTCAAGTTGCCATGACTTAATTTCCAGACAACTCTATCTGGATGAGAATCCTTGCAGACCTTAGTGGAGATTTGTTTTATTTACCAGGGAGACGAATCTGATTTGGAGGGATAGCTTTGTGGTTGTTTGTAGTATGAGATTGGCTAAACCATGAAGACTAAAAGTGGTGGTGGTCAAAAAGATGACCTGGATGCATCGTCTTTGTGTGTTGTTGAGGTTTCCATGGTGCCAGTCGAGTTGCATTCAGAAAATGTCCAGCATTACCTGATTAGTAACTGTATAAATATATTTGAAAAATTATGCTTTACCATTACTGATAAAGCAATAATGTCACAATTGAATATCAAATGTATATTTATTAATCACATTTCTTTCAGTACATCTGGAAACCAGTACAGTAGATGCCAAGAAATCATTTGGCCCCCTTAACCCTGTAAAACAACATGGACATACACAAAAGGAGAGCAACAACATGAAACATGAGAAGAATGCAACTGGTCTCACACTAAGTGGTACCACCAGTCAGCCAAGCAACAGCCCGATGGTGAGCAATAGCAGCCAGCTGTGCCCCAGCCTGATGACCAGCAACGGCAACAGCAGCAGCCTGATGGTGAGCAGTGGAACCAGCAGTCTGTCGGGCGCCCCCACCCCGGTGGAGACCGGCCCCACTCCAGGCCCCACTCCAGGCCCCACTCCAGGCCCCACTCCAGGCCCCACTCCAGGCCCCACTCCAGGCCCCACTCCAGGCCC
>JAUYWH010000011.1:4044996-4056881 GCA_034779795.1 Ctenopoma multispine | reverse complement strand
CACACACACACACACACACACACACACACACACACACACACACACACACACACACACACACACACACACTCTTCTGAAGACTCTAGACTGTGAAACCTGCAGGTTTTTTTTCCACCATTGCTTAAACTTGCTGATCTTTATAAATTTCCTGTAACTGCACGCTTTCTGATGTACTGGTGTAACCACGAACCAGTCGGCACTTCTGCGCTGCTAATATTATCACTGACAATTCAAGTTTTGCAGTACTGAAAAACAAGACATGAGATCAAGGTTGATCTCATCCGAGTTTGACAGGTGTTAGATGGTGTCCTCTTGCAGTCGGCCGTGAACAGAGGTGAGGAGGTTGTTTTCACTGTAAGTCTGAACAGACCCTCCACTGTAATTGAACTCAATGTCATTTCTTCAGAAAGAACGAGGACTGGCCAATAGGTTATCAGCACAAGGACGGTGCAAAGTGTTGCATCCTTGCATAAGTCTTTACTTATGGCACTCGGCAACATTTTTGAACAACGTAACATCAAGCATTAGCTCTTTTAGGCAGTTTCCATTCACCTCTTTAAACCTGAACTATAGGTCTCAGTTAGCATGTTCCGGCTGTTAACCACAGCATGTTTCTTCCTGCCTTGTGACCTTTTATCTGTCACTGCATTAGTCACATTTCTCGTGAGCTCATATGTACTTAGACACAGTCACTTCACATGTTCTTATCAGTGTTATAAACCATCCAACCCCTCATACCCTGTTTTCCTGCATATACTGAGATTTCTATTACATCAGTTAAAAATGTAAAATAACCAAAAGGTTATGTACAAATCCCTGTATTTACAGAAGAATAGAAAAAAGCAAACTGATGAAGCATTAAAGAAGAATATCTTATCTATTCCCAAAGAGCTAAAATCTTAAAGATAAAAATGTCGTCTTGTACCTTTAAGAGCTTCTGTGACACCCTCAAAATCAGAAGCCATCATCTCAGGTCTGGTGCCTGGCAGATTCACCATTTCTCTGAGCTCCTGTTCACCAGGGAAACAAAGCAGGGATTAAATAGCTAAAATATAAATCATTTAAAGTTGGAACAAAATGTTTGATTAGTCTGAAGGTTAATTCTGTTACATTAGCGCTGTACAAGCCAAGTTTAGTGTGGGGGACTGAAGGACCTAAGAAATCCATGGAGTTAGAAGTGGAGATCAGGTGAGGAAGGAGAAACAGGTGTTAGTGGGAGGGGATTAGTTAATAAAAGGCCTTACATGAGGTGTAGTAGGCCTCTTTATCACGTGTTAGTAAGGGACACACACATAGAAATTTGGTGAAATGTACAGGGTGTAACTAAATGTGTCTCTGGTTAGTGGTACCTTTGAAGATTATTGTGGCTTGGGTTCCACAGTTTGTATTGCAATTACAACTTATACAATCAAAATGATATTAAATTATACAGCATAGCTCCATCCTGGTACTGGAAGTATTTATGGGATGCTAAGGTATGTCATGAAATTTGGTGACGTTTTGTTATTATTTGTATAGTGACGTGTAAAAGCAGAGCTGTTCTTGGGGGGGAACACAAACTCAAGGCTGCCCGCTCTGTGTGGACTTGAAACTCTGGCATCTGAGAAATTTGCAACCTTGAGCATGTGACACTGATATGCTTAATTGTGTGATGTAGTAAATCTACTTTTTATCTTTTAATTTCACTGCTAATTATAATCTACTAGGTTTTAGTTGTATTTATTGTGTTGTGTTTTTTATTTGAATAACCACAGTTAGTCCGGCTGTCTTTCTGTAGGGTTTCCTGGTGGCAGCTAGTGGGCATACCTGGGGCAGGATTATTTGGTGTGCCACCTGGAGCTGTAGTGGAGTGGTGTGGGGTTTTGATTAGTGAGTGCGAGCATTTATAGATTGGGTAATTGGATGTGTTTCTTTTGTACTCGGTTGGGTTTTATCCAGCTTTTTTCTTTCTTCTCTTCTCTAGTTCCATTTTGTCTGGCAGTACCAACAATCAAATTTTCAGAATGAATCTGGTTGTTACAGCACGTGAAGTGGTTATTTTGGCTGCTGTGTTGCTTAAATAAGAGTGTAACCCTTGTGTAGTGGGGCTAAACTCAGGCTACAAACGGTAGATGCTAAGACATAAAACCTTGTGCAGAGGAGATGTGTTAAGAATGTGGACAAAAGTACTGGGGTTACACCTTTGTTTCATCTGGTTCACCACATATTCACTGTCTAACCAGAGAGAGACCTATTATGTAATACTCTACAACCAAATCAACCTTTACAATGGTTGAATTATGACCCTTATGGTGAAATTATGGCATATTTACATTTAAGGATAATTGTGCATTGTCTTATGTGGAACTTTTTTCCAGATTTCCTCTGGTCACTTGGTTTAGAAAACAGTGTTAATAAAAAAAAGACAGCATTTGAAGCGATATCAATGTCTGTACGAGTCTTTATTCTCCTCTCAACTGACATGCACTCTCTGACACGCACCTTGATTGTGCAAGCAATCTGTATGGGCCCTCTCCTGCCAACGATCAGCACCCTCTGGATCTGGCTCTTTGCCAGAGCCTCCAGGGCAGGCTGGGTGATGTCAGTGTTCTGTAGAAAAACAGGAGACACCTTCCATTATGATCTGTTCAATGATGGCATTTTCATGGCAAAAAAAAAAACTAGATTTCTCAGGCGTTAAAAAGTTCTCTACACTGCCCTTTTTCATCTTCATTGAGCTTTTGGTTTTTCAGACACACAAAAAAAACATGTTTTCATGTTACATTAATGCAACCCCAGGGTGGAAATAAATGTGGTGATGTTGTAAAAGCTTACTAAAACAATGTCACAGTCAATGTGCTCTGAAGTCAAAGCAAAAGACAAGAAATACTGTCAATGTAGTGTATAAAAGATGCCATTTCACACACAGAACAAAAATATGTGTTTCAGCCTAAGTTGGTAACTGATCAGGCCAATTTCATAGAGTTGTCCCCACAAATTGAGCTGTCTACACATGTGGCAAATCATGTGTGTAGACTGAATTAAAATTCCAAGAAGTGACTGCAATCCTTATGTTTTATTGTGTCTATATACAATCAGTGCATGTACAGTGATTATTTTCTCTTATTTATACGTGCTTATTGCTGGTGTATTGGACTACATATGACTCTACAGGTTTACCTGATAAAAAGACCATTAAGTATAGAGAGATGACAGGATTTATAAAGAGCATCTAAACCGTTATATGTCTGTCTGGAGACATGCCTTCTCATGCTCACATTTTCCAACGTATTTTCAAATGTTTTCATTTTCACGTCTAAAGTTTCAAAATCAAATCCTTCTTACAGCTGATGTAATCTCATTCCGTCTCCTTCCATCTTGATAACAGCAACAATGCTTCTCCTGCTTGTTAAAACAACCCTAACCCTGCTACCACAGCTGAAAGGTCATCTCTGATTTGTTTTTCTATTTTGTTACATGTTTATTTCCATATTTTTATCTTCTGTACTGAAGGCTGTGTGTTTCTTACCTTTAAAATGTCAATGGGAGATAGCAGGACTCTCGCCACATCGAGGGCCACATTACCTTGTCCCAGGATGACTGCTGTTTCACAACTCAGGTCTGGACTCAGCTGAATTGAAAAAAAAAAAAAAACCAAAGTGATAACAACAGAGAAACTGAGATTTGATGATAAACAAACACAACAGGAAACAGAAGTACCAGACTGACTAATCTGACAACTCTTTACATGCTGTGAGATTTCAGTACGACAACATCAACTAGATTTACAGGAAACGTTTCCTTTATTACAGTTGGAAATGTGAGGTATACCTGTCGACAGCTGGGCAGACCATTGTACCAGCCTACAAAGTCCTTAGCAGAGTACACACCGGACAAGTCTTCTCCTGGTACCCCCATCCTCCTGTTTCCCTCTGCTCCATAACTCTGCCACAGAACAATAACATAAATATGCTTAGACTCTATTTAAACTGTCCATACGTTGTATTGTGTTGTGTGTGCACAATGCCGTTCTTACCAGTACAACTGCGTGGTAGGCTTGCTGCAGTTCTTCAACGGTAACATCCTTCCCCACGTTCACATTGCCATAGAAGCTGCAGCGGGGATGTTTGGCTGTCTGTGTGAATGTGTTTATGACGTTCTGAGGATAGAAAGACAACAGAACTCTTACGAGAACTGGATTTCTCTGACAGCGAAGAAAAATTTAAAGACGTGTGACATTTCTTAGGTGAAGTTCTTCTGTGATTTTTAAGCGCCTGTAAAGACGTCTGCCTCATCTCTCTCCACTCTCCAGTCAGTTCAGCAGTCGAAACCAACTTATTTGATTTAGATGAGATTATTATATAAAGATGCATCTTTTCTTTCATTATACCGCTTCTCTGTGGTAGTGACACTTTTCTGCCTGACGACACGTTTATGAGTCAACAGTCAATGGATTGATAGAAAGTTTAGACGGTTGGTTCAGACAAAACAAGACATTTCAAAATTACATTTTTCATTGCGGAAAATTACAATGGGCCAATAAAATATAATAAAATCTAATTTCTAGACAGAACAGGTCATTAGTGTCACTGACAGAGCATTGTGTAAATTTCTCTCTTTATAGAAAATGTTTTTCCACCTCAGCACCTGTGGGATACTGTTGACAGGGGAATTTTAAGTCTTTTGAGCTGAAAATTGCTCTCAGATCTCAGCACGTCACTACATGCGATTTCCCTGCGTCCTTTCTTTCGCGTTGTTTTGATACTTAATAATTACTGTTTACTTTTTGAATGGCTTCTGTGCCCGGTGTCTACTTTCTGTTTGACGTGTTTGCTTTAGCTACTGGTTATTTTCCCATAACTTGTCCCTGGAAGCAGACTGACTGACACTGCTTGTTTTCAGGACTTTAGTAAACAGCTTTGTTACGATGCTGAACTGTCTGGACATGCCAAGTATTGTAATCAACAAACCATCAGGTCGTCTATTCATATCATTTCAAAACATATGGGTAAGAGGTTTGGTAGTTATCTGTTTTTAACGCCTTCTTAACATGAGTAGAGACCTTGACTTCAGGATGATCAGGGGCCACTCCGAACCTGACCAGGCCAAAGGGGACAGGCAGCCGCTCGTAAATGTCCACCTCAACATCCTGACGTGCCTGGGAGGAGGAAAAGGAGAAAACAGACACAACCTGTAACAGTGAATCTTTCTGATTATAGTTAGTTAAGCATTAAATGAAGACGTGTCTTCTATTAAGACCACAGTCAACATGAGCGTGTTAGGATACTGATATTAGCATTTAGCTCAAAGCTACACTGTGTCTGTAGTTAGTCTGCTAGCAAGGATGTAGAGTCTTAGTCTTGTTCCAAAAACTCAGCTGAGGAGAAGACAAACTAAAAATACGATTTAATAAAATTTCAAACATAAGAGGACATGGAAAATCATGGTAGCTACTGAATAAACTACAGAATAACACAAAGCTATGGGATAGCATGGGACTTGTGACTTATATTTAGAGCTTTAAAAATAAAGTAGGTGCTTTACTCATGTGACATGTGCACTGATCACATTCTGATCAGTTCCAGTTTGGTGTATTAGGCCTGTGGTTTCAACTCTGGACCTCAAGGACCCCCACCTTGTTTCCCCCCCCCAACTATCGCTGCCCTACTCACTGCTGATTAGCTGGATCAGGTGTAGTTAGTCAACCACCATTTTAAAGTGAACTGGACCAGGGTTGGGAACCCCTGTATTACGCCATTGTAGTTAATGTTTTTAATCAGTGAGCATCTTCATTTGTCAGGATTGTAATCCCTGTCTGGTTATTTTGTCCATATACAGATGTGGATGTTCTATATTGAGGGGCAAGTGTGAAGAACAATTTATCCATATTGTCCAATCATAATGTCTATTAACATGATCAAAACATACCTTGATCAGATGCTGTGCCGTGTAGAAACCAGCAGGACCGCTTCCTACAATACACACCTTTGGGCTGCAGGAAGAAAACGATGCCTTTCCGCGTCCATTTACACCTGCGGAAGTTTCTCCAACAATAATAAAGCGGTTATGACCACTAACCTTAATAACTACCAGAGTGAGGTGGGAAATTGTACACCATTGCCTGTTTTGTAGGTGTCAGTGCTACTTGGACTATGCCGAATTGTTGAATGAAGTCAGTTTGTTAATGTGGAAATTCGTGTCTTTACAAAAATACATGCACTGCAAAAAAGAAACGTGGAAACTCACAATCAACTAAAGTTTGTATTTGGTTTGGCGCATCCCTTTCCACAAGGGAAAACCAGTCCCGCCGTTTTACAGATTACGTGTAGGATTAGGTTAAAAAATATAAATAACAGACTTAATACTCGTGCTCACCATCATGGAGTCGACTTATCCATCTGCTTCTTCCTGCAGTCCACAACTTCACCTCGGAAAACAGCACTTTAACGTTGTGGACCCTCATTTTTGTTACCGGCTGTAAACAAGCTGTCTGGGCAAGAAACCAGTCAACTAATATCCAGCGTTTTGTTTTCCGGTTATTTAGTAACCAGCTTAGCTGCCTCTGCTTTGAGCTTTGAACACTCAGGAGGATTGAGAGCAAAAGCCAAGGTGAGAAACCTTTAACTTTCCTGGGTAACTTTCTCCTGCTGTGTGCCGATGCTAGAAGATAAAATGCTACGTTTTCTCATTTCGGACCACTTTTCTCTTACTATGCAGATTTTACAATAATATTTATTAAAATTTTTAAATAAATTAGCCCACGGTCAAAAGTTTTATAATGTAAACAGACCGCTTGTCAAGGCTGCACGTTGAGTTACACTCTAAACAGTCCGTGGAGAAACAATAATTCAGTACGGTTCCGCCGAAGCAGCGTAGCCTACAGGTAAAATCAACTCGCACCTATCTACGAGTTTTATCGTTTACTACCAAAGTTCTGTTACCCAGGCAATCATCCTGTATTGTCTTGCCATAAATTAAGTCCGTCATATTTAATAATAAAGGACATTCTGCTGTTGAAGGTACAAATGTGTGTGTGAAGCTGGAAATCAAAGCATGAAGTCAATAAAACGTGTATTAAAGTAGAGTTTCTATTTCATCTTCAGGACAATATATTTTGTTAGCTTATTCTAATACCCAAAAGAAAGGCACGACTGGAAAAGCTATTGATTTAATGCACAGTAAATGTCTAAACAGGCAGAAAAGTGGGGTTCACAATTGTTGGAAAGTTCAAAGATTTATTTATGGGACACAAAAGAAACAACAATAAGTGAACAATAAGTACTTTTGTACATGGAGCTAAAATGAGCTGCATTATAGTTTTTCTGTAACAATCACATGTATCACACCTGTACCCCCCCCCCCCCCACGAGCCAGGATGTGGTAGTTAATGACTTTTGCTGCAAACACAACACAAATATGTGCATGAAAGGAAACGAAAAGCAGAAAAAAGAGAAACCTTTCATGGTGAGTATAAAATGTCAAAGTGCTGTCTCTAAAGATATCTCAAGCATCTCTTTCAAACTCCTGCGATGTTTATTGTATAGTTGAAACTAGGTTTTCATCTCTTAGGAGAGATTGTCATTTCTCATCATCGTAGCATTACTGAAGTCCCCTGAAATCAAAGTTATTTCCAGATGTTATACAGTACAGTAGGGATAATGTTGGACACTCTGCTGAGGACAGACATGATGTGGTCTGTTGGATCTTGGTGGTTGTACAGTTCTGGCAGGTCTGAAGTGCTTTTTAAACTGCAGGGAAGCAAAGAAAATATATGTAATAGCCAACATAATCATATTCCCATTGCTTTTTCATGCCTATGAAACAAAGTCTGGTTTGTACCTACCCTTCTGCATCTTAAAATCAGTGCTCCAGTGAAGAGAAACAGTATGACGGTGAATGCAGCCACACTCAAAGAAATCAAAACTTGATCTAAAATCTGTTCCTCGCATTGTTTGTGTGGATCATACTCTGTGTGCAAGGGCATCAGAAAAAGAAGAGAGGTAAACCAATGGCAAAAAAGGGACATATGTTTAAACTCAAATGATTGATGATGATGATGATTTTTTTTCACCTCTGACAATTACAACGGTGCCATTGCTGGATAGGGATTCTTTCTTTGACGCCACTGAGTTATAGTGGCTCCATCGGCAGTAATACAAGTCTGTGTCATCCAACCCCAGCAGAGACAGTCGCAAGGTGAATCCAAAGCCCTCCTTAACCTGTTTATTTGGAGTTACTTGAAGTCGCCCTGCAAATTCATTAGCTGTAGTATTTTTTGTGACTTGCCCTTGGTTTATAGACAGGTAAACAACGTCAGTTTTCTCGTGGAATTTCCTGTGCAGGTAGAGCCCCAGCACATCAGGTGATGATGTGGAGCATGTGATCTCAGCAGTAGAGTTCACTTTCATGTAAAAGATGGATGAGGGACTTTGGAAAACTGCAGGGAGAGATAGATTGTTACTGACTGACTCACCTTAAGTGCACTGGAGTAAATCCATTAATGTACTGTCAATAACATGTACAGATTATAATGTCAGGAAACACACACACTGTTTTTAGATGGTAAACAACTAAATAGTAATAGCTCAAAGGCATATTTATTTACTTTACTGTACTACTTTTATTTTACGCTGCATATGTATACTCAAACCAGTGGATTTCCAGCTTTCCTATTTCTGAACTGAAAATCTTCAAAATTGTGACATCAGGACTTTTTATTCCTTTGTTCTCTGTCCTGTTAAATAATCACAACCTCTCGGATTGCTCACATTAACCAATGCAGGTGTCACAGCCTCTGGCACATTCGCTTAAGTAAATAAAGAATCATTTTACATTTTACTGCTTTTAGACCCTGCTGTGAAGACACAAACAGGAAACATACAGGAAAAGATGACTCAGAGCTATCTTTAAAGACGTTTCGCTTCTGGACACTTTAAACCCCAAACTTTACCAGTTTTTCTCTCACACACATAAATATTACATTACATTTTTACATTTGATTTCAATGCTTATTGGGACTTGACATGCATTCATTTCCTCTGATCCTTAAACATAACCACTACTTGCCTAACCCTTCCCCTAAACTTAACTGAAACCCAACCATAAAATACAGTTATTTACGTGATGGGGGGCAGCAACACTGTAAGGCGTCATCGCTAAAGCGTGAGTGTGTGTTTATGTTGTGTACATCTAGAGGTTTCAGTCAACACTAATAGATGGGCGCACACACACACACACACACAGTCACATCTCACTACATTTGTAAGGACACTCATTGGCATAATGCATCCCCTAGCCCCTAATCCTAGCCATCACAAATAAATGCCTAACTCTAACCGTTATCCCAACCATAACTGGAACCAATATTCTAACTATAACACTAAAACCTATAGTCTCAAACACAAAAATGCTCTTTGAAGTTGTGAGGACCAGCTAAAATGTCCTCACAACAATGCTACTGGAACAAAATCAATCCACAAAAGGAAATAAAGACATGCGCACCTGTCCATGTGTTGAGTATTACCTCAGCAGGCATGCAGAGTAATCCCAGCACGTAGCTCCACCAGTGGCCTTTCATCCTGCAAGCAGCCTAACGTGCAGCAGCCTTACTGACTGACACGCTGACTGTCGCTTGAATCTTAAAAGGAGAAGTGCGGTGTACAGAGGAAATGTAACTTGGACTCTTGTGTGTCAGCTGTGTGTGGGTGTGAGTATGAGTTTTTTGCTGCATTACATCAAAGATGTGCAGTTCTTGTTACTTACAAAACAAGAGATGTTCCATCAACAGTAACTCATTCAAGTAACTGGGTTGATTAAGCATCCATGTCCATTATGAAAGGCTTTGTATTGTACCGCCATATTGTGCTGATGGTAGATCTACAGGTGAGCAAGGGGGTGCAGCTGCCCCCCACTCCCTGTTCAGTTCTTAAAGCTGTAATTTCACAATAAAATGACAAATGTGTTCATGAGCTGTTCAGATCACTGAAACAGTAATTGTACATAACGTCAGAGACCCCCTGCATTTAAAAGCTTTCATCTTATGCTTAATTTACGTATTGTTGATTTTATACAGATTTGTTTATACAGATTTGTAAAGTGTGAAACTTTCAGCTGCCGTCTTGGCCAGGCCTTCTTTAAAAAGGCAAACATACTGTGGCAAACATGCACAGCAGCGTTCAGTACCAGGAAGTCATTCACCCACTGGCCGGCCACCCTGTCTAAAAACTTCATGCCACACCTTACTGTGAAAAAATCTAAATCAATTCTGCAGAAGTCAGGTTCTTGTGATATTTAATGGTCAAACATCAAAATGCTCCATTCTACATTTCCCATAATGCTCATATATCTCAAAATACCGATAAAATCCATCTTGTCCTGTATGTCTGACCAAACACAGATTTTTGTAGAAATGTAAATGATGCTCATTCAAATACATTTTTTTAAAGAAACTTAGAGCTACTTTGCATTTTGGATGTTGTTAGAGTGTTTAACCCTTATCTGCTTTAAGGATAAACCTGCATGTTTATACAGATTTGTAACAGCATTAGCAATGATTCTTTTAGCTGCTGCATTTGAACTCTTTCTGCATCAATATATTCCAGTCATTTGTTTGCTACAATGTTTGTGTCTACTGAGTCAGTGGCTACAATAATCTGCAATAACTTCGCAGCAATAACTGTCTGACAAATCTGTGGCTTTCTACTGAGCAGGTGTGATTTCTTGCTGTGTTGGTTTGGCAGTGTTCCTGAACTCCTCAGACCAGCTTCTCCAGCACCAGCTCCACGGGGTTTAGATCTGGTGACTGAGTTGCGTTCCAGCAGCTACTTTCTTCTTTCTTCTTACACATTTAAGTTAATGTTGCTTTGCACACGATGCAGTTCACCCACCTCCACGCTTCACTGATGGTGTCAGACAAGCATCTGATTAAACTGTTACAAATGAACATGTTTTATTTGATTCTTTTTATTTACTTTTTTTTTTAATGTGCAGTGCTTCTGGGAACAAAAGATCAACAGACACTTTTAATTATGCTACATTGAAACATAACATATTCCTGCTTGTTGGCACAGGAGAGAGCATTGTGAAAAAAGGGCAATGTAATTTGCCAAATGACAAGTTCCAATGTAATTGGTGGGAGTGAATTCTCCTCTGACAGTTCAGTAGAGAGAAAGGTGATTAATGAACCATGCAGGCAACAAAGATTTACTTGTTCCAACAGAAGGATTAATTAACCCAGAGCAGGTAAGCAATCTACAGTAGAGAGAGCATGTACAGGTTGAGCTAAATTATCAATAAATTGCTGAAAAATCAGAAACTAAACCTTTTTTAGTAGTGGAGAAGCCTTGTATAGCTCAGCATCAATAGAAAACCAGAAGAGTAAAGGTTACTAAATCATTAGGTGCCAAATTCAGTTTTTTATTATTGATCTGATTAGAGCAGTTTATTCTGTCTCTACCACAGTGTGTGAGGTGTATAAACCATTTCCACGGAGTGGAGGCTACATTTAAATAATTATATTGCAATCTGAACTTACAACACAGCAAAGGACATTTTCCTTTTAAAGGGTCACTGAAACAAAACCGATGAAGCAAACTTCTTACGCTATGAGGTAAACCCCCGAGCTGTACTAACACACAGCCTCTTCACTTATTGTTTTGGTTTTTTAACATTTGGTTTCAACCCCAGTAACCTACATGGATAAAAAAAAAGAAAACAAAAAACTGTCAAAAAGAGACGTGTTCAAATACTGACGATAAAGTTATCAGTTTGCATCATAGATCATTTAAAAATCTTTAACAAAGTGATTGTTCCAGCACTATAACTGTAATATAGAATATAGATATACAACCCACTCTGCTAAAAATCACATTTCAGATATATACTGTCTATATATATACATATACATA
>JAUYWH010000011.1:3999321-4041323 GCA_034779795.1 Ctenopoma multispine | reverse complement strand
AAATCCCCTTACTGATAAAAATGCTGATGTGTCAAATACTTATTTCCCCCGCTGTATATATATATATATATATATATGTGTGTGTGTGTGTGTGTGTGTGTATACAAGAAAAGTTAAAGAAGATTTCATTTGTATATATATATATATATATATATATATATATATATATATATATATATAGAAAACAAAAACAGCATATTTCAAATTGGATATATATTCATTATTCACAACTTCAGTTCATGAGTTTTGACTGTGCTAAAAAGCTTCTTGAATGTTTCTCACAGTTTATTTTCTTTGTAAATTTATAGTGCAGCATGACATAGGTTTTCTGTTTTAATGTTTTGTAGTCTACAAGCCCGAGACTAAACGAGGAACCTTACCAATTACATTCTGTAATTGTCTGTTGAAGAGTACTACTGCAAAGGTGAAAAAAACTTGTATATTCCAGAGGCAGCTGTGTGAAATATAATAAAACTGCCTCACATGACATCACTAGAGTCGTCGTCAGTTGGGGTTTAAGACTTAAACTTCTAAATTGTGGAGTTAGATAGAAGCTCGTCACTCATCATCATAATAGGGGAACTGAATTTTCTGTGTAAAATTGGTGAAGTGTCCCTTTAATCACACCAAGCCATCATATCTACTGTAGCTCGGAGTTTTCATTCCCCGCTGCCCTGTACATGTCCATGCGACATATTTACTTAGATTTCTTTTTTTTTAAGTAAAACAAAACACCCACGATAATGAGGGTGGAAACAATACTCAATATGAGAGGAGTCTTGGTTGTGGAGTTGCCCTGATGTGTTTCTGCTGTTTTCTGATGTGGTTCTGCTATGTTTTGATCGTGTTCTGCTGTGGTCTGATGTGACTTTACCTGGAATGAAAAAAAACAACTTATTTTAATACATACATATAAAATACACAATGAAGAATTTTACTTATAGAAACAAGAACAGTAATGATGCACACATAAGCTCATTTACACACATTTTTTTAAAACAGTGAAAACTCACCAGAATAAGTGTTGTAGGTGGTTTAACTTGTACAGAGACAGATGCTTTATCCATACCACAATCTGTTTTTATACTAACACTGTAATTTTCCTCTTTCATGACATTTAAGATGGTCAGTGACACATAAGTCACAGAATCCCATTCACAGATGTATTTTCTCGAGTCACTGGTACAAAGTATTTCGCTACTGTTGTCACACCATTTATAATCATAGCCTTGACAGTCACCATCCATACGGTTGATACTGCAGTTTAATGTCACAGTTTGTCCAACTTCAACTGCCTCTGGTTCATTGCATGTAAGAAACAATTCTGGATGAGATCAAAACAGAAATAATTAATATGATTCCTTACAGCAGGTATTCACAGTACACTTGATTAAATCAATGTATTTCTATTTCAGGTACAAGTACTATAAGAAAATACCTTTCTCTGTGGCGGTGGTTTGTTGAAAAGTAGCAATACAACAGAGACTCAGACATATCCACAGGCAGGACGTCCTGTACGTTTCACTGTCTTTCACAAACTGGACCTTTCCCATTATGTAATGTCTTGTTAGTAAACTGTAAAAAATGAAAATTGTGAAAAATACAATTTTACCATACGTGATGAAGCTTATTCATGCAGCTAGTCTGGAAATCACAGGTAAAATCAAATTTGTTGCAGTGATCACAGTAAACTGACTTTTGTTGCACTGATGTATTTGCACCTGTATTTTAGTCAACAGTGCAGAAGCAAACCTGTTTGATTTTAGTTATAAATGACACCTGAGAATACTGTGCACCTGGGCAAAAAAAAATAGTAACAGTACACAATATATAGTAACATAAATATACAGAAAACGTTATTAATCAGTAGTTAAAAGTATTTGAAGATCTTGTAACCAAATTCCAACTCTTACAAAAGAGGGTTTCTCTCTGTATCTGCGTAATAAAATCACATGTTTAATACAAAGCCAGAGTACAAATGATGAAGGCACATGAACATATGGGCACGCTCTGAAGACACAAAGCAAACATTACATGGAAATTTATGCAATAACTGGAAAGTATAAAGAAAACGATGCAGGCTGGACAATACACACATTCACAACAGGAATATAACTACTAACTAGCTCCACTAGTACTCAAAAAAAAACACAGAGTTATTCCCCAACGAGGAATTATTTTATCCTGATTTTGGAAGAGCTGTCTCCACCATCCATCCTAAAACCATCCATGTGTTCATGAGCCATTCAAGTTAGAAAACAAAAGAACGCACACTTACTATGTGATACATGTCCACAGACAGATGCGTACTTACCTCCCATGGTGCTTCTGTCTAATGTGAGCATCAGGAAATGATTTCCTGAATGAATCATGACAGATAAAGGATTCAGCTTTCACCCTCACACCACACCTTAGTGAGTTTAAGAAAATGGAAACTGGAAAGATGAGAAAAGTTATTTGTGAAGAATGAAAAGAGAAAGTCACAAAGATACAACACCTTCTAAAAGACAAATGAATAATTATCATTATTTTTGATTTAGTGTTTTCTAGCTGAGGTCACTTTATGATGTAGCAGTGCAGGTTAAACATGCTGTTTAATGGTGTTGCGTGATTTTACTGTCTTGGTCTGATTAGATGGATCAAACTGTTCCTATGAAATGTTAGAGGTTCAGTGTTTAGGTCTAAATTCTAGACCTTGTTAAATCAGATTCAGCACAGCCAGATTAATTACCATTCATTCTTTCCGTGCCAGTGTGTGTTTGTGTGTGTGGGATGCATGTACTGTAACAGTGGAGGATAAACTAACATTCAGTCTAATATTGGAAAATCTTATTTGGAAATATTTTCTTTGTCATAGATATGATACATGTACAAACAAGTGATCAAACACAACTTTTTGTCTTGCAGTGACTGAAATCTCTCAAGGATGTGGTTGCTGCTGGCTGCCTGCCAAACTCAAGTTGATGATAAAGCTTCGAGAAATCGACCTGCCTCCCCCGGTCTGCCAAGAGTGACAGCCTCCAACTTCAGGTGAAACAATAAATTGTTTTTAGCATTCCTGCCTGTGAGCGAAACAGCTAGTTCCACCAGTTCGTATGCTGAGAGTTGACTCAGAATTCATTAGAACCTAATCATTACATACCAATGATATACCGAAACTTAAAACTACTCTAAAGTGAAAAATAGAGTAGTGTGGAGAGGATTTCCAGCCATGCTCTGTAATTTGATTTGCTTAGCTACTTTTAGCCTTTAAAAAAAAAAATCCCTCAACTATAGACTCACACATGAAATGTTTTCATATTACCAAATGCATCAGCTGTGTAGGAGTCACAGGCTGTTCTGTGGACAATAACATCACAAAAATACTAGCTTGTGTAATGAAAGCATAATCCAAATTAAATCATAACCAACGGAAAGTTATTTTTCTCTGCTCTGCTCTTCAATGGGGAGGACAAAAAACACTCGCTGTCACGATATGTGTGTTTTGATAAGAACTTTAATCTCTGGGATCATGCAGCAGTTTCACATTCCTTGTTACTGGCTGTTGAGATACGACCATCACACTGTTGCATAGTTACTATCAATGTGAACACAGGGTCGAACAGTGGAGACAACTTTAACAAAGAGAAAACAGCACGTGTCATATTGGACAGATCTGGGTTTGGAACACAGGAACATTCATTATTCACAAGTTCAGTTGTGCTAAAAACATCTTGAATGTTTTCTCAGTGGTTTATTGCTTTGTAACTTAATAAATAGTTCACACTTCAGGCGACATTGTACCTAATTGTGTTCTAATCCATTTTCTGAACAATGTGCTGCTTCAGTCTGCATCATGTGTTAAGCTTGTTTTTCAAGACTCTGGTCATTTATTTCTGTGCAGACTCCAGTTTGGCTCAGGGCTCATCCACTTGTTTTCAAAATACAGACATCACCACCCTGTGGCCAAACTGAAGAATTGCACCTTCTCTCTGACTGGTCCATTGTAGAGCGTGGTCCACCAGCTATCCTTCACGGTGCCAGCATGAACGATGAGATGGTCATGAGACTCAGAACCAATCAGACCAGCGGTCCTCATTTGACTCCATCATGTCTTAAAAGTGGTCCTCTTCACCACTGCATGTGTGGCGGTTGTGTGTGGATCTGATTTTGGGTTCTGTACTCAGTGTGCAGCAGCTTGTTGGTCTGTGATGAATCTTGGCCCTGTAGCCAGTCCTGATAGAGGGTGTGGAGGGTGGGGTTGAGCTCTGGGAGACGGACAGGTAGACTGCAGTACGCCTCTTCCATCTGCTGGACCAATGCTTTATCCACCCGACCTCCAGCTTCGCTCTCTGCCTGGCCGCGGCCACTCAAGCAGCCTGAGGGGACACAGGAAACACAGGTCTGAGCTGACTGGTAGCATTTCACTGAGTGGTTCTGGGATTGTTCAGAGTAAAAATAAAAACAATGTATGTATTTGGTTTTGTGTTGGTAGTTTCTGTGGTACCTCCAGGACAGGACAGCACCTCCACCAGCTGGTAAGGCACACGTCCCTTCCTCATACGGTGAACAAGGGTCTGGATGTTCCTGAATCCGTAGACAGCAGCAAACTGCAGCAGAGTCTCCCCGTCCCGCTCCAGGGTCACTTCTTGGAAGTCCCTGTTCCTATAAAACCAGGTACATGTTAAACTTTAAATGAGACATACATGACATGAGGTACTGCTACTCATCAACGGAAGAATTCACACAGAGTTAGGACTCTGTACATCCTTATATTTCACCTGAGCGTCTTATACGTGATCTCTTGCACGTCCAAACCAAAGAGCTCTTTGGCAGCATGTTTGAAAATGTGTTCCAGGAAGCCTTCAGAACCTCTGCCATCGTGCCTCACCAGCGCTACGTCTCCACCCTCTCCTAACCTGCAGGGCCAAGGTACGGTACTTTCAGAATATATCATATATATCAAAAATCCAAAGGCCAGGTTTCACATAAAAACTGGTTCTGGACCAAAGCTCTATGAACTGATGAAACAAATATGTAATGATCCATTATCAAAATGAGAGGAAAAGCTCATTATACTGAACCACCTTATCTGTAATACATGGTGCAGCTTCTGTTATGAGTCACACTGGCACTGAAAGCTAAGCTCACATTCAGCCAAGTGCATCAAAATTTAACTGACATTTTATCACTCAGCTGGACAATGATCTTAAGCAACCAGATAGCTTCAGGTTGAGAGGAGGAGGAATATCCTCGACTGGCTGAGTCAGTCGTCTGATCTCAGTCTCACTGCGCTATGTAGCACCTGTTGCTGCTAACGTCAGACAGACCCCATAACAAGCCAGCGCTGCAGGTGTCTGCGGTGAAGCCTTCTGATTGCTGTGGCTTCAAGACTCCAGAAACTGATTGACCCCAAAAAACATTTTCTACAATATTAAATATGATTATTTTGTTTGCCTTCATTTACTGTATATCTGTCCAACTACTTTTGAACCTGTGCACTTTGGCTTCTGTGTAATTAAAGAGCAGCGTCTCCCACACAGTTCTTGCTATACTGACATACAGTCACACTTATGGTCTGAACTGTACATTAATATGTGCAAAGTTGTAACTTTGACAGGAAAACTTACTTAATTAAAGTAAAGTATTGTATTACAAATCACATCAATCGTCCAAAAGCACCAACTAAAACTTCTCTCCTCGTAGATCACATCATCATTTAGGTTATTAAATATCACCTTTAGACCTTCCGTAAGGCAACTGTTCAGTGATGACTAGTTTAACTACTCACACTTGGTCCAGTTGAACTGAGTCCAGCTCCTCGACTGTAACCTTCCTCTGCTCCATCAGGTAATAGATTTGTCCTGAAATATCAAACAAATCTCTTACCGTCATGTTTTCTAGTAATTTAAGAACTGTTTAAAACTACTGTGGTCTCTGATACCATCGCAAGGCAGTAAAACGTACAAGCTGTACTAAGAATATGTAAAGTGGTGCTGTGTCAGATTAAGAGGAGCAAACCTGATGTGAGAACACAGTCCACATCCCTGCTCTCCAGCAGGCTGTTGTAAAACTCCTCCCTGACAGCCTCAAACTTCTTATCAAAGCAGGGAGCCACCACCATGTGATAGACTTTCTCTGGATTCAGCTTCTGCAAAGAAGAAAGAAAAGGCAGCATAATGAGGCTGAATATTTCACAAATTATCCACAAGTTTAATGAACTTTCACTTCCCACCTTAGATCTGAATAAGAGAACAGCATCAGTCGTACCATTGCACTGCGTGTGGTGTGTTACAAACAGTGAATCTTGACAGTCATTTGGTGGTGGACCCCACATATGACCACCAACTAACACAAACATATCTTCCATATGATTTAATCAAAACTGAACAGGACACAGTTAAACTCCTAAAAAAACTGAATGATCTTAATGAGTCAAACTGTGAGATCGACAGTCGCTTGGGAAGGAATTCAATGTTTCGACACTTGTATTATTGTATTGCAGCTTTGACACTGAACGTATAAAGTTAGATTTTTGCATATGTCTATAATTAACAACCCGGTATTTTTTCTTGGAATATGGTTATGAATTGACAGCTATGAGTAAACGTTTGTCTAAATTATTATTTTCAGGTTAGATACATTTACATAGTTAACTCACAGACTGTAACAGCACATCCTGACATACAAAATGGAGATAGATAATACAGAGCTTCTGCTAAACCAGATTCCCAACAAATTTAAGTTAAACCTCAGATGCGACTATCGTGTTTCAGTTATTTCTAAAAGAAACTGAGTGCTTTTAAAAATAAACCACAGGTGCGGCGCAGGGATCTGAAAGTGATTTTGTTCTAGATAACGCAGGTGACAGCAGAAGAATCACCGAGGTTGTGAAAGTAACGGATCCCTGCTCACCTGCTGTTTTGAGAAGTAGTCTTTGACAAGACATCCCATGATCTGCTGAGGAGACCTGGCTGTGCAGATATGAGGGGTGACCAAACTGCCCAGGACATGCTCTGAATAGCGGATCCACCCTGTGCGCACACACACACCGAACACATTAATACTTCTTTGCACTCTCAGGTTGTTTCATTTTTTATAGGAAAACATTAAATCATCTACACTGTGTTAAACGCCTTGTATGGTATGTTAGTGTAGCTTTCTTAAAAGGTGATGAAGTTAGTTTCATCACTGTTTGACAAACCTTCCATTGAAAAGTCTCTGACATAAATACTTCATTCCTACTTGAATTTATTAAACCATTATAGGGTAAAGAGAAAACCACCATAAAGTGTAATATACAGAAAACTTGTTTTTTGTTTTCATTTCCTTTAAAATACAAACTTTCAGAGAATTCCACACTTCCTAACCAGTTTTCTCAAATTCCTTGACTTTATGTGTAATGCCACCGTCCGTCACCAGTGGAAAGTTTGAAAGCTGATGAATGGATATCTATGCATATTGTGTGTTAAAAAACAAACAAACAAACAAACAAACAGAAGGCCAACAACATTTCCAGGTCCTATCTGTAGTGAAGGGAGTGGTGAATGAACTTTCTATCTTTCCCCACCAGCTCTCCACTGCTATCTGTTCTTCCGACACCAGCTCTGACTCTCCTTATTCAGCACTTAGCATGCAAATTAACTCTGTTCAGTCAAGAACCTGAAGAATGGTAACTAACGGTAAAAAAAAAAGTCTGGCAGGCAGAGAATAAAAAAGATGAGAAATTGACAAAAACTGTTTACCTGGACAGGACGAGGTGAACATGGGCAAGGCGTGAGAATCATGGTTCCTCCTGCGATACCTCTGAATAAACTCCTTCTGGCTCTCTAAGATGCTAAAGCCTGCCGCCAGGGTGGTGTCGAACACATACTGTACACCTGCATTGAACATCCAGAGAGTAGAGAACAGACACGCTGAGTGCGTTCATATGCCCCGAACAAACATGATGACAGGTCTTCAGAGTAAGCTGCTTTTTTAACGGTCAGTAAGCAAAAGACTTCGCTCCTGTAATCTGAGTAAGGGATTAGAAAAATCCTGATTTCCAGAGGTAGATTTCTCCCTTAGAACACTTCTCTGTCATGCAAACCAGTAGGTAACTAATCTGCTTTTCACATTAGCACATGTGCATGACAAAAGACCGCAGACAGGAAAGGTAGGGGAGTGGAGAGGCTGGATGAAAAAAAAGAGATCATTAGATCTCCTGTAGAGGCCTAAATAAGTTACTGACTGTCAGTCACCCCTGAAATAATCATGATCATCGAAAAATACATCAAGGAGAAGAATACAATTTCCTGAAGCAGCCAGTTCAAACACTCACAGTTCGTAAGTTGTATGTCCAAAGTTAATCAGTAGTTGAGGAGAAATCCAACTACTGACCTGCTGTACACACTGCATATGCGGGTTTACAGTAGCCAGATTACTACAGTGCATGTAAACACATTTCCCAATTACCCACATAACCCAATTTCTCTGACTAACCAGGTGACTTCAGTGAATGTAAACATGCTGAGTAAGACACCAGTGGGGGAGAATGTTGCACATCCATGAAAGGTACCGATGAGTGAGTGAGTGGCCATTTCTACAGACAGATAAAAGAATGTCGCTATAGGCTGTGAAAAGGACAGATCCTACAGCTTTTGTACTAGCCAAGTTGGAAATACAAGTTTGAAGACAGGTTAAAAGAAACACTGATTAATGCATGTACTTTAACTGGACTTTACACATTTGACTTTAAGAAATTCTCTGAATAAACTGTGGACACAAATGTGCTCTATCTCTGCACAGATACACAAAACAAAAGCAGCTCACCCAGACTCTTGAGGAATCCACAGAGTTTGTGTGCAGCCTCATTGACGTCCAGACCAAACTTGACGGCAAAAAAAGGCAGAGACTGTGGACATACTGACGCAACCAGCACCTTGTGCTTTGACACGTCACACTTCTGATAATGACAGAAAAAGAATGGTGATTGTACAGTGTAACGTACTGTATTGATCAAAGTGCAACAACCTCCCAGACTTTCTAATGAGTGTTGTTATTGTTTGTTGTACCTTATTGAGCGCCAGAACCTGCTTCACCTCCTCCAGGCTCTGCTGAGAAATCTTCAGAGTCTCCTCCTCTGATAAACAGCCATCACAGGACAGACAGGCACTCAGCAACAACTGGGATCCATCAAGCACCTATGAATGGCGATGAGAGTAGCAGGATAAGGGTCTTTTATTATTTAAAGGTTTAGTGATGGACTTCATTAAGTTGGGTGACTCACAAGACAGAAAGATTATTTTTAAAGAAGCTGAAACATGTCTACTGTTTGCCCATAAACACAAGGTCCTAGATTTATTACAGGGGAACATTATGGTACATCTACTTAAATCTTCTAAACCTGGTAAATGCTCACATCTTTTTAAGTCCACACTTACAGTCCACATACACATTTATAGTCTAAAGAACTTTGAGACTTTGGAGGCCCCCCCTCTGAGCCACAGAAGACATTATACAGACTGAGATGGCAACATGTAATGATTAAACAGAGTGTGTTGCGTGTAAAAGTGGTAGCCTACCCCTTTAATAAACAACCTGATAAGGAATGATTCAGTCAGATCAGCTAACAACAAAGAAACTGCTGAGACAACAGACATTACCTCCTCAGTGACTTCATCTCCCTCCTGGTGTGGGCCGGCACCTTCATCACCCTGTTTCTTGTTGCACTGTGAGCAGATTGATATTTATATTTTAGGTTACTGAAGATTGCTGAATAAGACAAAAGTGCAGCATTTGTAAAAGAAGCAGAAATTCACCTGTTTGGTGCAGTTTTCACACTTCTCCTTGCGCTTTGCTATGCTGACCTCTGACATTGTTCTTCACAGTTATCTGTAAATTGGGAGTGCAGACAGATACCAGCAGGTTGAGCTTCCCAGTGTTGATCATCTGCTCACAGCACGTTTCCCTCTGCGAGCAGCGGTATTGTGACTGGATCTGCAGCCTGCTTCTGTTGTGCAGCGTCAGCTCCACCCTCCTCTGACTGTTCCGCTATCCTATCACAACCAACCCCCTTATCATAAACACAGCAACTTTATAATGGTGGCAAATAACACAAACTAGCATCCTGTCATTAAAATTTAAAGGGCTCGCGTTAATTATATACACAGTGCCATCATACGCAGCCAGAAAGCTGTGGATAAAGGGATAAACTATCGTTATATGAAAACCCACCTATTGTATAAATACAATGCAAGTGTTGTAAAATAGAGGAAATGTGTCGAGCCTGTGGTAAATATTTTACTACAAGTCGTGATAATTACAGACCCGCTCATCTAGCTAAAATATCAATAACTTACCGTTACTTGATTAGCTAAAGCTAACGTTACGCAAATGTTATTTAACGCACAGCCCGCGTTACAAATGCGTTACAGGCCATTGTGTTGGCCTTAAATGACTGTTACTGCGTGTTGGTGTAACAGTGCAGCAGGCTCTGTGCTAACATGACAAGGTCACATTTTAAGGTAACTCACCGGACGGTTTCTATTTCACTGCTCTCACAGGACAAAGGCGTAAAACCTGCAGAGAGCAGCACTGACACAGCAAAGCTGGTGAACTCAGCAAAAACGCAGCCAGTCAAGTCGCCTGTGGACGGTCTCACCGCCCCCACTCACTTGAACCTTCGCCGTTATTTCATCATATACAAACTAATGGTTTCAATGCCGTCGGGCTCCTAGTAGACAAACCAGTCGTGTCTGTGACCGTCCGACTCCATTGTGGTCCCCGGCGGCTCCAGGACGCATGCGCACATACAGCAGTGCTCACACCGGAACCTTTGACTTCAGTTTTGAGTCAAACGACCTGGCGGAGGTGTTACAACCTCCGTGACTTTATCACAGCACTAATATCAAAATGATAATTTCAGAGAGAAAACTGCACGTGTTTATGGAGGCACACTCATCAAATTTATCTGTGTTTTTAATTTTAACAGTATGTGTTAAAACATGCCTAAACATTTGTCATTGTCAAAATAGCGGAAAACCGAAGCCCAGTTTAGTACAAACAACATGAATTTTAAAACATTTTGTTTGCCAAATACATTTGTCTTTGTCTTACGTCTTTTAGCTTGATGCACTTTGAGCTTTTATTTTGAAGGCATGGTAAAAAAGAATCCGTCCAATGAGAGTTTGCGGATCCAGGAAGGAAGTGTCACCCATGCAGGGCAGTTGTTGCAACAATATGAATAGAACTTCCCTGTAATTCAGTGCATGTGTTTCCTCGTGCAAATACTCTTTTGTTAAGTTTTCTAAGTGAAAATCTGCTGAAAGACCAAAACTTATAAGGTAAGTGATCCAAAATGGTTCATAGCTGGTGTCTTAAGACTGATAGGACAGTGGTGTGTGGACAGTCTTCAACAGGGCCACCTTTTCTTGTCTTGTTGACTTGTAGGGTTTTCAGATTAAATTAAAGGACCAACATCACTAAAATATGTATAACAATGCAGATTATCTAGGGTTTATGGGCTGAAATATTGATATATCCACCTATGAGGCATCTGTACACCCCAGTACAATGAAGGTGAATGAACAATGATGAATAACTATGCAACATACAAACTCAAAATGTAAACAAAACTATATTTTTATTATTTTGGTGAACTGGTCACTTAATGTAGGGGCAGTATGGTAAATGTAATTGGTTTCCAGGATATATAAGGTACTTCATATTATTCCTCTCTTCAGATGGGTTACATGACAGTAGAGGAACACAGCTCCACCCTGCTCCGCCTGAAGAGATCACCGGGCATTCGTTCCTGGTCTCTGCTTGTTGGTAAGTGTGTGTTTTAGAGCAGATGTTTATGGAATCCACAGGAATCTTTATTTTTGCATAAACATGACCTAAAACATTTTCACGCAAGTCCTGATTCTAGAAAAAGGTAAAGTCATTAAATGAATGAAAACAAAATTAAATAAAAGAGAAATCTCAAAAAGTATAAGATATTAAAGCCTTATTTGAAATGACCAGTGTGAATGTTCATGAGTCCACCATCAGGTGAACACTGAATAACAATGCTATGCCGGTCTGATAAAACATTGACCAAATCATGCATTACAGAATAAAAATGATCATCCCCTCTGTGAAAGATGTTGGTGTCACTCTCATGATTTGATATTATGATTTAATGTGATTATAAATGCTGTGAAGCAGGCAGTTCATGCAAGGAAGCCAGGCAACCTCCATGAGTTAGGGATGTTCTGGATGGAGGAATTGGCTGAAGTCCTTTCAAAACAATGTACACCATTGATAAACGGTTCCCAGAAACATTTAATTGCCGAGTCCTGCATAAACTGCACCTCTTCTCCTGTATTGCCTCTAAAATAAAAGCACCTCTCCTCTTTATCACAGGCATCGCATCTGTCGGGTTGGCAGCTGCATACTACAGCTCAGGTACACAAACTGAATTTAAATAATCGGATCATCAGTTTGCATCTTTTCACCAGCATAACGTTACTTTTTTTTTTTCCTTCTTGTTTTACGTGTTTTGCAACCACACAGACAGCTTCCTGTGGAAGCTTTTCTACCTGACCGGCAGCCTGTTTGTGGCCTTGCAGAACATGGACGAATGGGAGGAGGCTGTGTTTGACAAAACCAAGAATCTGATTGAGCTCACCACCTCCAGCTTGTACACTTTAGTCCTGACATTGTGGAGGAAGGGCCAAGAGAAAGGTGGGTCAGTCAGTACAGTAGTTTTCAGAAGTGCTTTGACAGTTCAGAATATTAGATCTTAATCTTTTTGTTTTTCCTTCTCTCTCAGTTGTGTTGGATCTGACCCAGTTGTGTGATATCTGCGTCCAGGAGGAGCGGGTGCGGTATTTGGGGAAGGGTTACTTGGTGATGCTGAGGTTGGCGGCAGGCTTCTCTTTCCCCCTAACTCAGAGTGCTACACTGGGGGGACGTAGGTAAACATCTGCAGCTCATGCAGCCTGCTCATTTCATTTATTTTCCTTATATTTACTTCACACCAGTTTGCTCTGAATACTTAATTCACTTCTAAATATCAAAGCCAATTACACAGAGTCTCTGGATGACACACTATATCCCTGTTCTTCTTCTGTCCCATTTGTTCCCTGCAAGTGATGTGGAGGCAGCGGCTGCTTTGCTGAAGCGCTTTGTGGGACTGGATGAGCTGCAGCAACGCAGGCACCGGGAGGAAGAGGCACTGTACGGAGAGGAGGAGGATGACGAAGATTCTCTGGACAACAGCAGTCACTCAGGTGACGAAGCAGACACACTGTCATCTGATCTCCCTGTGACTAAGAGCCTCACTGTAACTTAAGGTTGGCTGTGTTAGGGGCATTATGGCATTACTGGGGCATTACAGAGGGTGTGGTTTTAGCAGTGCCTTTATAACACTCTAAGCATGTACATGTAACCAAGGATCTTTTCTTTCTGTGCCTCCTTTTGTATTTTTACATCTGAGCATCAACCGATCGAGGTTACTGTGACGTTCATGTGAACTTAGACGATGCTCTTTCTGTATAAAAGAAACCTTTTCTTTTATTGTACTGTAAATGTAGCTTTCTCTAAATCATGTTGTTGCTTTCTTGATCTAAATACTATGTGAGAACAAACTCCAGCTTACAGACTTACTGTACTTAACTACTGAACTCTTAATGAGTATTTGCGTGTAAGTCAATGAAAAGAAAGTGCTTTTCCCACAATCTTCTGGACCACCCAGTTGATAATTACTTTTTTTCTTCCATGTTTACCCGTAGCCAGCCCACAGTCTGGATGACTGCATGTGCAAACTGTAATCAAGCATCTCTTTCATATGCCCATCAAAAGTTAATTACCTGTGAAATGCTTTGGCTTGTTGTTGTTCTGTCTTTAAACATTTATATACTCTTTGGAAACCAAAGAAGAAACTCAGGCAAGAAGCTTCTCCTCTCCTCACTCCTTTTATTCCTTTAAAGTGTTGAATCAGGGCTGTATCACTAAGGATGATGGTGAATGTCAGTATGCTCTCCTTGAAGGTCTTTGATTAACTTAAATCCATTTATATAAAACCGTTTTGTATGTAAAGTCTGCTTTTGTTATTCTTTCATTTCATTTGTGCCATAATTAGTTCAGCTTTACAATGAGCAGTTTGCTCTTGAATAAGCACAAAATCACTCATTTTAATTTCTAAGTTTGTTGCAAAAACATTAAGAAACCTGTGTCTGATCTCTTTGAAAAGCAAGCTGAGACGGAGCTATGGAACCATCTCCTGCACGCAGTCTCTGATGTCCTCTGTAATCCTCTGCAGAGGAGCCATTACAGGGCTAACATGCTCCTCTATCCACTCCTGGGCTGTTGAATTTGGGTAAAGGTGCACCATCTCCTCTCTTACCGCCTCCGTCTTCTGTTGTAACATGGCCAAATAGCTATAGAGACAAGGAAGAAGGTGGATAAACACAGTTGTTGTGTTCAAAGTACTGTGCTCAGGGTGACAGAACACAACCAGTTTTAACAGCCGTGCTAGATATTATGTGAGACTACACTTACACACAGTGGTTCCTAACATGCCGGTAGCCATGTTCACCATCTTATAGCATTTAGACACTTAACTCAAAATGCAGCTGAGGTTGATGAATAATAGTTTTGCAGATATTTCATACATCCTACTTACATACGCTACATTATATAAAAACAGGTGTTTATTTCTAAAACCCATAAACCCAAATGTTCAAATATTTAAATATTAAGAGTTTATTCTCTAAACATTGCATCTTCTTTTACATAACAGGGACTCTAATACGGCACCATATCACACAGTGTTTTTCTGTAACTGTAAGAAACTTCTGCTTACGTTGATGCTTGGCTGTGAATCTGCATGGTGATGAGTGGGGTTACCATCTTCCTCTGTCTCTGGTAGGGGCTGAACCATCCTCTTACAAACCTGCAGAATGAGCACACAGAGCTATTCCACCTGTAGCCATAGAAGTGCACACAAGAGCTAAATTGTGTTTGCGTGTACATGAGTTGAACAAAAACCTTGGAAATTTCCCAGGATACTGGGAATACAGTGTTATACTACAATCTCCACTTAACTGACTGTGTGACTTATCAAACCAAGTTTCTGCACCAGTTACGATTTAGGTGACTTACATCACTATTCAGTATACGTGTGCACATATTTCCTGTTTTGTGTTTTTAATTAATTTCTTCTTTAATTAATTTCTTTCTTAAAATGTCAAATTATATGTTGAAGAAACAGAATCACTCCGTATAACTCACATGTTGTTTTCAAAAAATCGTATGTCCTCTGAGTTCAGCAGTGAATTGAGCTCCACAATTAACTGCGCCAGCCTCCTTCCTGGAAACGATGAGTCAGCTTCAGAAATCCTAGAGACCACGTGGAACAAAATCTTGTTAATTAGCAGTTACTCATATTACACAGTGATTGTGGTGCTCATCAAACAGTGGCAGACTTCACCTCTCCAAGGCATCCACCTCCACTGAGGAGACACCCAGCAGCTCCGTGGCTTTGCTCTGAGCCTCAGCACTGAACTGACCATGGAGGAGTGTCTGGAGACAGGCCGCTAGTGATGGAAGCCCCAAAGGCATCAGCTCACACAGCACAGACAGGTGGTCGTACCTCACACGGGGAAAAGATTGGATCACATAAAAAGCTCTGCACTGATTACCAGACATAAAGTGAAAGTAGAAAACTGAACAGTCCTTAATAAATGTAACCACAAAAACCTCTGTGCTCTTTGAGTGAAGCCCTGCTTCACATTCATACAGAACACAACAACTGTGTTATACAACACATCAATGGTTTATGCTTATTATAAATCACCACATATTCATTGCTCCATGATTACACACTAGTAACCATGCAGTCATAAGCCAAGTCCTCCACCCTGTAAGCTTCACATATGTACATCTAAACTGTGTGAGAGAGAACTACTCGTTCTTACCTTTGCCAGCCCGTGAGTGCAATGCCCTTCAGGTTAACACCAGCAGATACAGAAGCAGCCACCTTTAGCCACTGCAAGTGGTTGTCCACGTGTCGCTGTGTGCTGGGCACACAGGTGTAAACACTGGTGGAGCCTTTAAAGGAGCTGGCTGCCCACAGGTCTGTCATGCAGGCACTGTGGTACTTCTCCAGCAGAGACACTGGACGACACAGTACCAGAAAACACGTCAGTACTGACCCAGCTCTGCACATGTTGCCTTTACAGACTAAACAGTTCTTACCAGTTATATCCACATCCAGATTAGGAGTGTAGTCCCACAGCATGGGCTGGACAAGTCCTACGAGACCGCTAGCTGTTACAGGGATAACAAAGTGAAAAACTCATAAAGAATGGTGAACTAAGAGACATATGAGTGCACTTACAGGATAACTAATAGTTATTTAATCAAAAATTATCTGATGAGTGTCTAAATGTTCTGTTCCAACTACAAGCAACCCTACATGTTAAATTACTCCACTACAACGTAAAGTCCTTGATTGAAACTGTTAACAGTTATGCTTCTTAAATACCAAAAACAAAAGCATCAAAAATAGGGAAGAACAACAGAGTGAGTAAATATTACCATGTTAAATTATTGGATTATTGTTGGATTGATGTCTAAGCAACATTTTACTATTGCAAATTGTTGGAGAGAAACTCATTTTAATATTATCAAAATTCTATTTTGAGTTGTATTTTTTATTTTTTTTATTTAGAGTAACTAATGGCTTTCAGATGAATGTAGTGCATAAATAGTGTAATTTCTTCCCTTGCAATGTAATGTAGCTTAACAAACGTAGCTTACTTAGTTAAGATACAGAGACTCCATTTCTTTAGACTTTTTTCAGACTTTTGAATTCCTTAATTCATTTACATGCAATTCTGCATCAAGCTATAAACTGCTATGTCATGAGTTTCATGAGAGATCTTAGTGTCACATGGCATCAGATGAGTCAAGATTTACATAATGTTTGATCTTTGTTGATGTTCAGCGGTCATGTCTCTGACATTATCAGCCTAGCTGCCTGACTGAGCGATCAGCTGGCACACGGGGTTATTTCGTAGCTGTCCTCACCTTTCAGTGTGTCCAGGCTCATGCCTCGCATCATATCATCCCACATTATGATGGTCATGTGAGACCACTGCTGCTTGATGGCCTTGGCAACTTTGGTCACATGACTCAGAAAAAGCTGCTCCACTGTACGTCCAGGTGAAGCCAACCATTGCTTCGACTCGTCGCCCTCGCCGAGCATGTACACCTTAACAATTACAAACAAGTGCATGAGATAATTGTTCATAATGAAGTAATGAAAATACAGCTATGTGAGATCTTACCTCATCTGCTCCAATATGCAGTGTGTTTAGACCTGGATGCAGATCCACCACCTGCTTCAGCATCTCCATCACCAGCCTCACCCCCTCCTCTTTGTGTGGATTCAGGGTGCCCACACAGTGTGCCACCTCTCTGAGGCTCCACATGGGCCGATGCTTCAGCACAAACTATGGCAGAGAAGAGACAACAGTAGAGGCAGCAAAAAATAGAAAAAACTCACACTGAACTCACTCACATGCTAAAGTTAAACAATTATAGTTATGTTACACACAGGTTTAAACACGGGGAGTGAAGAATGTCTGCCTCACCTCCATGTGACCAAAAGTCTGCACCAGTGGGATGACCTCCATGCCCTTACGTTTAGCAGAGTCTTGCATAGATAATACTTCCTCTGGGCTGAAAATATAGCATGCAATAAAAACTCAATTTCCTGAACCAAAGCACTTTATGATACAACAATATTGCACATAAAACATTATCTCAGTCCTGGACAGGAAGGATTATAATTGTCTTAGTGTTACTTCCAGTATGATAAGACAAAAAAAAAGTACACATGACTGCACACAGACTGTGTCCAGAGTTAGGTTTAGGGGTTAGTTGTACCTGTACGCAGGCTGCGCTGTGGCCTGCAGCAGCTTCAGCTCTCCATCATACGGAAACATGTCCTCATACTCCATCAGGAGGCCATCAACTCCCAAGTGAGAGAACAGATCAATCAGCTGAGGAAGTGAAACACACATGAGTGGGCAGCAAAACCCAAACAATCAAACAGTATATACACAAGGGATTGCTGTGCTCTTACCTTATGAATGTATTCTACTCTTGGGGGGGCACCTTTCAAATCCAGGTGAACCAGTTTCTTTCCTTTAGGCCATGGTGGACACTTCATTGTGCCTCGCTGTAGCCATGAACAGAGCTCCACATTAACAGCACTATCCACAGAGGTGTGTTAGTGTTTATGAACAAATATTACATCATCAGATTGACTCACCAGGACAGCAGAGACCAAGTGGAGCCTACAGATGGGATATTAGAGTCAGTAAGATGAGGAAGCTGCTGTTGTTAAATCGCAGAGCAGTTCTTCTGCACTAAAATCACCCCTGTGTCGCTTCCAGTCGCCCTAATGAACATAAACAGAATAGGTAGTCGATTAGTTTAGTCTGAGAGGGCAGAGCAACGGATGGAAGAATGCTGGCTACAGGCTGTAAGAGTTGATCTTGTAGTTTAGGAAACAGCAGCGAATGAACCATAAGGAAACGCTGCTATGCTGCAGGACATTAGTTTATGTTTCTGCAGCTGCGCTGTAGTGAAAGTCAACGGGACCTGGATGTGGCCCAATGAAAACGCCGCTTTCTTTTCAGAGAGCCAATGGGTCGTCCGATACGCGCGCAACCAGGAAGTGGAGAGGTTCAGGTGGTGGGACAAGCTGTTGGCGCGGTGTACGGTATGGTTTTAGCCAAGGCAGCGGCATATGTTCATGACAGAATAAATGCTGCTTTTTGAGTCGAAATGGTGCGAATGAGAAACGCGAAGGGGGCGAATGCCACAGAGATAGAAAAGAAAATCAAAAGGTGAGTGAGTAAAACACTGTTAACGTCGGAGACCCGGCTGTGTTGCTGGACGGGGTGAAAGGGGAGTGTGTGTCTGCCAGGTGTCAGCGTGAAGGGTGAGCTGGTCATGGTAGCGCTGTCAAACGGATACTAGAAAGTATATCCAGCCTTTATTTACCTCTTTATCACCGCTACTTCACATATGACGTTGTCCTGTTATTCATATAGAAAAGGAAAAATGATTTTTTTAAAGGGTGACTTCACTGATTTTCGCATGGTTCTACTTTATTCATGCAGCATATATTTAATATGAATGACATTAACTTCCCGGTGCCTTCAGGTGACATCACCTGGAGGAGGGGAACTGGACGGGCAGGGCAGGTTGACTATAGAAAACAGCTGCAGTATTATGAGCCACCAGATGAAATCATGTGAACCAGGAACCCAGTGACATCATCTGGAGGACTTTGTATTTTAATGTAGAGACTTATTTCTTAAATAAATTAAGTCTTTAAGAATAGGTTTTCAGTTACTATCTAACTTTTTAATTTTTCTTTATTAATTGAGCTACACCTTTAAATGTCCACACGTCTTGTCAACTGCAGAACTAACTGAAGTGTGTTTTTTTTAGTTTTTAGTGAGGAATGAACATTGCAAAAGTTGATTTAGCTGACCTGGGGTTTTTTGTTTTTTTGTCGAACCAGAGGTAATGCTCTGCGGCAGGGATCTGCATGGAGAGGGTACCGAGGACCCGTGGCCTTGCTGCTGGTTGCTCTGTGTGTGTGCGGAGTGGTTATGTGGCAGTACGTGACCTCTGTAGATGGTGACATCACAGAGACATTGGTCAGCCAGCGTGAGCTGGTTTCTCCTCACCCCAGAGTCTTCACCGTCCAGTGCTCTGAAGACTACAATAACCACAAACGCTACCCAGGTGAGCCTCTGGTCTTTGAACTGCACACACTCTGAACTCCTGTGCAAAAATAACTGGCGGAAAAGTGTGACATTAGAAAAAGAGATACAGTACAAAAGTACTAATTATGAAACATGAGGTAACATCGTAAGATTCTGTTCTATCCAAGTTATTCTTTACAGCAAGTGTTTTTTTTCTCAAGGTAACAAAATGATAAATTCAAACCTTTTCTCTTGATTCGTCAGAAGTCCACTAGATGGCACTACAGCACAAGCCAACTTGATCATAAAACATATGGTTCTGCAGGAGAGAGCATGTTTGACCAGTGGGTTTATTGAATTAATGGTTGCAACCAACAGAGTGTGTGGATGCAAACAGTCGTCATCTTGGTGTTTCAAACACACCAGAGTTGCTGGAGAATGCTGAGAGCAGGCACCACTGTAAACAGCAAACATTTGGCTTTGGGATATTCATATTCATTTTGCAGCATCTGTTCATTTGCTGCTTTGCACCCTGGAGACACAGAAAAGTGTAGTAATAAATGTCTTCTGTGTTCCTTTCCCCTTTGTCCTGTCCTGCCTGTTGGTCACTCTCGTTTCCTCCCTCGCTTGGGTGCTGTAGATTTTGGAGCACAGATTTTAGCAGCCCTTTAACATCCAAATGACTCTAAAGTAGTAATTCGTTCATAAGCGTTAGGCGTCTGTAGGGTATACTACAGCCTGCTTCACCTGTGTTGGTACAAATGGAAACACCAGTCAGTGTAAGGCAACGCAATTCAGCATCCTCTGTGCTGTTGTTTATCATACTTTTAATCGATAATAAGCAATTAAGATAGCGCTAGGATGACAGGCTCAAAATGCACTTCTTGCTGTGCTGTGCTCTGCTACACTCCACGATATTCTGCCCAGTGCTTCAGGTTATGAAATTGCAATAAATAAGAAGCTCCAAATCTTACAACTGAAGCAGAAATGCTCTGATTGGTTAGAAGAGGGAGCCTCACTCAAAAACCTATAGAAGCAAATATCTCTGCTCTGCTGCCAGAGTTGTTCAGTGAGTGTGGGTCACAGGAGGCTTCCTCTGTGACCTCTTTACAGTAAGACAAGCTATGAGGTTTCATTTGCAATAAAAACCATATTCAAAAAAGTTTTTTAATAATTAACTTCTGTTAAATAATACATTTAGCATGAACATCCCCACTGTCCCAATCTCCCAATCTCCTGTGACATTTAAAACTGTTTTGAGCCAACATTTGGCAAAAAGTAGAGTGCAGATAGGAAATATCTGTAAGTAAACATGTGGGCTTTTTGGAGCCTAAACTGTGATCCTCCAGTGTTTAAAGAAAACACAGTGGGAGGCTCAGGCTTCGAGCAATAAATTAGAATTGTCAAGAAGTGGGAGGGAAGACCTGGATTTCATAACATTATTGAGCAGAAATTCCGTACCTTGCATTTGTTTCTCTGCTAGCCACTTTATCTCTTCACTAAGAGGCCAAAGCCTTACAAACCAGATGATACTGCATGAATATATTTGAATGTTTTTTAAATCCTCCACTGTGTCTCTCTCAGGATGCACCCCTCAGAAGTGTGGCCGTGCAGTCACAGACACTGTGGTAACGAGGGAGGAAGCTCAGGTCCTCAGGAGGTAAATACTGTCATACAGGGTGCAGTGTGTCTCTTCTCCTTGTCCCTTTGTTCCCCTCTTGTTTTTCCATTCACTATCCCCTATCTCTGGAGTACAGCTGGAAAACTTTTCATGCTCTCCATCTCTGACACACAGGCTGGCTGAGAGGGGGCTGGCGCTGGCAGGTTCAGAGGGAGGAGTGAGTATATCACCAAACTCAAATGAAATAATTTAATAGGAAGGTAGGAATTAAAATACCTGCTTTGTTCCTGTGGTGTTTACCTAATGAGAAGCCATTCTTCAGGCACATTTTTCTACTGTATATGTACGGTTAGTGAGTCATTTGCTTTCACCGTATATTCATAAGGGCAGAAATTAAAAGATCGAAATGAACAAGTTCGATCTGCATAGTCACATCAGAGAATATTCACAACTTTTTTTCTTTTTGCTCATTTAACTGCATTGTAAGTTTAATTTGAAATGAAAAAAACGAATCAATCGACACAGTAAATCATAATGACAAACGCAAAACAGGTTTTAAGAAATTTTTGCAAATGAATAAAAAATTGGATACGGATGTGTAAGTCTTAACAACCTCCTCACACCTGGATTTAATTATCCCATTCTTTCGAACAGATACGTTCAATGTCCATGAGATTGGATGGGAAGTCATCCTCAGTTCTCTCCGCGAATGTTTAAGTCAGGTTTAAGTCTGGGCCTTTGCTGGGCCACTCCAGAAGTGTCTTGACTGTTTTTGTGTGTCGGATCATTGCTGTGTTGAAAGGTGAACCGTCACAGCTGCAGGTCGTGGACATGCTGGAGTAGGTTTTATTCAAAATCTTCTCAGTATTAGGCTGCGTTCATCCCTTCTTTAATGGCTGTCTTTGAACTTGTCTCACAGTGTAACATAGAGCCACCGCTCCTGAGCCACGATTTGGCCACGTTTGCTGATCTTTTCTCTGAGACAGCCCAGCATCACACAGTACATACCTGCCTTCACTTAGTCTGGCTGGGACTCAATTGGGATTCAATCCACTGTCTTTCTGGGAACACTCGTCGTGATCTATGCCACACCACAAAAAATTATTAGTGAAGTCTACAAAGAGTAGACCTACCTAAAATACCAGTAAAATGAGCAAAAACTGAATAAGAATACTCCATTTAGTTTTGTGTTATGTTTTTTTCCATTCAGTCATGTTATGGTTATTTTACTTAATCTGTGTCTGTACCCAGGGACATATTGAGATCATGTTTGGTGCTGTTTTTAGGAAAAAACAAGAGGAAGTTGTGCATTTGTTAGGGACTATTTTCAGATGAGCACTGGTACGTGTTTGATGCCCCAGCTGTGCTAGTGAACATTTTCAGCAGGACTATGCCCATGTTTATGATAATGAAGGGACGTGTCACTCAGTGCAACAGTGTGGCTCAGGCTTTAAATACATAGTGAGTACAATTTAGATAGGAATAAGGAATATAGGAATAATCCATTGTCATTTTCCGTGCTGTAATAGAGCCTTCTTGGCACAAGAGGGTAGACTGTTGCAATAAGCAGGGTGTACACTTGCTGGACTGTGCTGGCAGATAAAACTTGGAAGCATATTCATGTCCTGTAATGTCTGGATGTCCCTGGCATGCCCTACGTTTTGCTCTCTGTCTCCAGCAGGCCTGCAGTCCCCAGCCAATAAAAAAAAACTGTTTATGCATTGTTGAGATACTTAAGTAAAGAGAGTGGAAGCAACAGAGGGACTTCTGAGAAAATGACTATAAAAAACAAAAGCCCCAGAGGAGTTAGCAAGCAATAACAAACAAAGGGCAGTGAAAGAATGCCCATGAAAAGGCCACAGAGTGAACAGTACTGACCCACAACTGACACACACACACACAGCCCCCAGCTGAGTTGTTATTTGCAATTCCTGTTTTTCCTTTGTCCTCTACAGGCTTCCATACTGGACTTACACTCAGGAGCACTGTCAATGGGAAAGCAGTTTGTGAACATCTACAGGTGGGGATGTGCACCTTCTCTTTATCTGTTTGTGCCTGCAGGGATAACATCCTGAGTAATAAGCAATTTTTGTTGAAATATATTCACCATAATATGGAGTTGGTCATCAATCTTAGCGATGTGAGTGGTCTTCTCTAGGCCCAGCGACCCGTACAAACCTCATTCATCACTGCCAGCAGAACCTAGTTTTATTTGGACCATCTGCTCGTCTCTATCCTGCTTGCTCACATCCGCTCTGTGTCCTCCCTTCTCTCTCTTGTCCCATTGGAGATTTGGCTGACATGGGATCTTCAGGGACCATCTGACTGATTTTAATAAGGATGTGTTGACAATAACACTCCCACCCTGCTTCCCACCTATCACCCTGCATTGGGGTCTTACTCAATTGAAAGAGTCAGACATTAACTATCTGCTGGGTCTTGATGGCTGGGTGGGACGCCTTCCTAAATAATGGTGTGTTGTGCCATGCTGCGAAATGTTAATTTATGCTAACAGAACCCATCTTCTCTGCTCTCTTTCTTCCCTCTGCTGTGCCCGTGTCTGTCTGCTCATGTGTCTCTGATTGGCTTTGTCTCTGTCTGAAACTGTGTGTGACTGTGTGGTGGGGATGTGGCTGCAGGTATTTTGGGGATCAGATCGGAGATGTGTTCACACAGGAGGATTTCCAACTTTACAGGTGAATGAAGAACCTTAATTAAAAAGCTGCCATGCATTTTACTCAAAAATTAGATACCTGTTCTTCTTTGAAAATGCAATAACAGCTAACAGTTCCTTTGTATTGTGGATTTTGTAGCACTCTCTTATTCAAAGTCAATGAATGATTAATATGCTATGATGTTCCTACACATTGGAGGTATACATTTTTAATTTAGACTTGTTTTTTTGCCCATCAAGTATTCACACATCTTACAGGTTGTGATTGTAGCAGTAATGAGCACCAACATGTAAAGATATTGAATGCAGTTACTTTTTGTATTGATACAGATTTCTGTCCCCCATAACCTTAACTCTTAACTGCTGAACTGCTGAACTGCAGTTGGGACATCTGTTGAGTGTCATGCTTCCTCAAGTAATTACGTCAGATCTTATTAATTTGACATGTTGTGTCTGTTTGTCACTATTAGAGATATACGTGGGAAAATCCAGGCAGCCATTGCGGAGACGTTTGGTTTGGACCCTACACTAATGTACCTTACCAAGCCCACCTTTTTCTCCAGAATCAACAGCACAGCAGCCAAGACCCAACATGACGAGTACTGGCATCCACACATTGATAAGGTAACGCACGCAAACAGAGCCGCAGCTAACATATCTTAGGTTATACCTTAGATAACTTGTAGAGAAGAATAAACTTGCTATGCTGGGTTCATTGATGATTTGACTTTGAAATTAGATATCTACTCCCATTAAATTGATTCACGGGAATCATCTTGATTTCTCACATTAACTGAGTGAACCTTAAAGTGAGGTTAACGGACAATTGATTTTCCAACTCTCGACAGCAACTTCGGTAAATCAACCAACACTGATAGAAACAGTGCAAGAAGCTTAAAGAGCTGGGTGCAGAGCCTGTGCTTTTTTGTATTGCAAGGTTTTTGAAGTAGATCAAACTCGATCCAGGAGGATTAGAATGACTCTTTGATGCTCCCATGTTGAGGTTTTCCCTGCATGTCCAGCTGACAGCAGCCCCCATCCTAAGCTGGGAACACTTTGTGATCATGTAAGGAAGAGCTGGAAGACACTTTCCAGCCACAAGTGAATTTTAGGTGGTGTGTCTGTCAATGTACTTTGACCATATGTTTGGATATTAAATTTGAGGTTTTAGATGAACCAAGACAGTTTTGCATAATTTCTTTATGCAAGTGGTATTTCTCTGTGTTCTCGTAGCCCATGCCTCTGTTCTGTTACGTAGACTACTCACAGCATACAACGTTCATTCTTTATAAATATTCATGGAGCAAGTTGCTCTGGGATTGAGAGAAGACCTTGAAGCAACTTTTAAATGGTGTGTCTTTTGAGGGTGAGGATGTTTCAATGCATTACAACATATTTAGTTAAGAAGTGGGGAAAAAAATGATGCTGGGTAAATCCTAAATTGATAGAAGTTATTCTGCATCTTTCATTTTATTTGATGTTTCTTATTGTTTTACCAGAAAGCTCATTAAAAGCACATCATTGCAGTAGGAGAAAACGAGACAAACACAGCATATTTATTTCGCTCGTGGGGTGGCTGGGAGCATAGCTTGTTTGCTGCTGCTCAATCCTTTGTGTTCCCTGAACCTCATATGCATTTTGCAGCCATATGAATATTTGTCACCTCATCCCTCTGCTGCTGGCCCTCGACAGCTGGATAAATTTAATCTGAAAAGACCCACTTCTCTTCCCCATCTGTCTCTACCGCCATTTTGGGACTAATTGGCTAACCCAGCATTCATTTAAATGTAAATTGTCTCTGACGTCTTTGATGGGGAATTTTCTCTCCATCGATTATATTGCTGATACAGTGTCATAGAGTAATAGCATGGGAAGTGTTTTATCTTTTGCATAGCGGGAATAAATTCGCCTTTATAATGACACTGAGTGATAGGTGCAGAAACTAATGTTGCTTTAGCTTGCCTTGCTGCTGAAGACATAATGTACATCATCTTGCCAGATGATCACATGTTCAACACATGTTAGGATTAAGTCATCGAAATTACAAAAAACAAATATAAATGTCTGTGACTACATACTAAGTGATGCTAAGAAAATATACTTATTGTCACAATATTATATTTTGTTATACTGTGATAGTAAACTCAAAAAAACGAGTGATTTTTAATTAATATTTTATATGCAGAGTGTTATGAATACTCTGCAGCATCTCCTGGTTCCTTTCTTTCTTTCCTCTTTTCCCATAGTTGTTAATGATTCTCATGACAGTTGGCTTACAAATAATAACCCAGTTGACTTTTCGACCAAAACAAATGATACTCAGACCAGTTTTCCGAGTTCTCAGCAAAAAGGCAATTACAGATACATGAAGTATTAGGGGGTGGTTGAAATATTGACATTCACGCAGATACATATTCATATTTTATATTAATTCATCATTTAAGAAATTTTAGAACTCAGCTGGGAACGCTGAAGTGTTGTATTAACTTTGGTGGTTTGAAGTTGCTTCAGTAACGCATGAAACTCCCAGCAGCTCACTTTGTTTTCCTTTCTTTGAGCTGTGATCAAATGAGAGCACTCTCCGTCTAAAATTGCCGTTTGACTGAAAAGGCAAGCATTCCTGGTTCTCTGTCAACTTTCTCTTTCATGTTTCATTAAAGCTACACAGCGTTTAAGCTAAGTGGGCTCTGGATCTCTGTATTAGCTCACAGTTAATTTTACATGAAGGGATTTTGCTACTTCTTAAGGTGGGAACCCAGTTTGCAGCCTTACTTTAAGCCTGCAGTCAATTTAGTTACTTAATAATATAAATAGTTTCACTAATGTTAACTAGCAACTACTCAAATAAAAAACTGTGTGTGGTTAATCAGTCATACAGACCCGATAAAGACAACAGTTGTTGATACAGTGGCCACCAGATGTGGCTGAGGTGATGCTTTAACAGAAAAGTCATGTTTTGTAATGCAGCACATTACAAAAAAGTGTGTACATCACACATGAAGCACACTTTGAGTGTGAAGAATAAAACCTTCACATGCTTTGTAAAGTGATCATGACGCGGTACTGGAAAAGCTACCTGGAGCTTTTGAAATTGTTGCTGGGTGAGAGTTTACGGCTTAAATTGGAGCAGTGAAACAGTTTACGGGGGCCAAAGTTAAATGGGTACTGCAGCAGTTTAGTATTGTACTGTACTTGAGACATCAGGGAGCCTGAGACTGGACATTCAAAATCACCAAATTCATAATACAACTTAACAGCATCTCTTGCATCCACTCTGTCTTTTTAAACTCTTGGTTCATAATTTGTTTGGCATGCTTTTTTTTTTATAGGGCCAAATCTCAAAACACTTTGTTGACTAATAAGACTTATTGAAAAGTCAAGTTGTAATACAGATACTGTCTTCCTCTCTCTCTGTTTGTCAGGTGACTTACGGCTCTTTTGACTACACCTCTCTCTTGTACCTGTCTGACTACGGCTCTGACTTCACTGGAGGCAGATTCATCTTCATGGACGAAAATGGCAACCGAACAGTGGAACCACGGGCAGGTAACCACCAGCAGTTAAATGCTAAATCTGTGTAGAGCTTAGTAACGCTTGGTTTCAAATAGAGTGATATATGACCTGCTGTGAGTCCGGATATTGTAAATCCAGACTATTAGTAGTAACACCTGGTAACACCTAGCTTTGTCTATATAAGCCTATTAAGCCACACTTGAAGTAAGTAATGCGAGATAGATAATGGGTGTTTATTATTTCAGTCATGTTTAAAATAGTAATTGTTGTACTCAGCTGTGTTAAGAAATCTGGGGGTGGTTTTTACATGTGCAGCAAAGTGGGCGTAATCCTCTGTAAGTGGGTAATCAGCAGCAGGGATTAGGCTTTACCATAGTACCTGGGGGCATTAGACATCAACAACATCTTGATCTCTTAGGAAATATTTGTGGCTTCTGTTTGTTAATCCAGCCTGTATGTGTATAGAATATTAATATAATACAGATAAGTCTGTAAGTAAACATATATTTTAAAATTGCCTGTGAAAAAAACACATTCAAAATAACTTGAGGCAAGTGTGTGAATCTGTTCTCGCTTGTGGAAAATCAGGAATTTTTAGAGCAGGTCACTTAAAAGGTGCATTAATCCCCTAGAACTCCATGTCGCTGTTACATCCCAACTATTTAAAAACATTTGATGTAAGGAGCGGTGTGTGCACTGTGGCAGCAGCTCCATACACACCTTGCAATGTTTCTGAGCTCAGAGAAAGGTTGTATTAATTAATAGTTAATTTGCAGTAATTCTCTTCTGCCTGTGGATCTACTGATCATGGTCACTTAATGAAGTAAACACATTTTGATCCAAACTGACTGGTTGAATGAAAAAGGTGACGCCCACTAAACTATGTGGTTGATGTGCAGAGTTTGTCACTAACATTGTTCTGCAGAAGGGGGCTGGTGTAGGTTCACTTTCTGAAACGCCAGCTTTCAAAATTAGGCAAAGAACACAAGATTATCTATGTTGCAAATTTAATCCAATCACAGTTCACTTACAAATGCAGAGCTCAGCGCCACCTCCTGATACCTGGAACCACTAACCTGAAGTCAGCCTGGATGGACTTGAATTAGTTTTTGGATGTAAACTAGAACCTGGAGCTTCAGTTCTGCAGCAGTTAACTTCCATATAATGAACACAGACCACACCTCTTTCCATGTCTTTTTCAAGGGTTTACTTAACCCTTTTGTGGAAACTATCAGACATTATGTTTTTCAAAGCAGAGTATTTATATATGCAATAAAATGTGACTGGAGTGGGACTTTCAGTGCTTCAGGCACACCTAATATGCACTGAAGGCAGCATTTTTGTGGATTATATTTCCTTGCTTGCTTTGCGTGGCCTCTGTAAAGTCCTACATGAGCAAGGGGGTAGTGAATTTCTTCAATATTGAGGAAACATTTGCTGAGGTTCTTACTGCCTCCTGAGAATTCTGTTGTCTGTGGTTTTTGTTCACCTTGTCCCTTTTTTCACTTTTTGCTCCATGGCTTTCACCTCTTTCTGTTTCTCCACAAATTATCCATCATCTCCTGCCTCTAACAAAACTGCTCTGCCACTTTTAATCAAGAGCACTTGACTAAAGCAATCTTCCACTTCCCCCTTTTCTCCATTAATGTTTATATTTTCATCCCACTTACCTTTCCCACCACTGTCTTCTTACATTTGATATTATTTGACAGTAGCTTGACTTTTGCAAATCTGTGGTCAAGTGCATTATCTACATGTTACAACCATTATTTTCCATTTGCCAGTCAGACACGAGTCTCAGTGATGCATGCTGGGATGCTGACAGTGTCCTATGAGGGAGTTGTTAGGGGCACTGACTGAAGAGCTTAAGGTAATAAAGACTGACTTAGGTTTGAGTCATTTCCTGTGGCAGGTTATTGTAAATTGTGCAGCCATGTTGCATCAGTGAAGCAAAATAATAGAGAGGATGGTGACAGCGTGATTATAAATCTAATGAAACCTGCTAAGATCTTCTTAAATAGATTTCTAATTCTCAGTCAAGTTGCTCCAGAGTCTACTGTAAATATGACAGATCTGTCAAAGGCACATCTGTAACCCAACCACTGTGATTACACCTGTCACTTTAATTTTTTACTTAGAGAAATGCATTAAGCATAGCAAAAAGCTACACATAGCCAGATCCCGCCCTTCACCACGCACGATTTGTTTGCTGAGATAATCGTGGCTATTTGAGGCGTCAGTGACGACAACTAAGGTGTAATTATAACACCAGGAAGACAATCAGGACTTTGCTGGCACAGAGAGCAAAAGTCAAGGATGTGCTGACAGTGAGCACCATAGGGAGTGAGGGAGTAAGGCGGAGGGAAAAAGAGTGGAGGATTAGATTAGAGTGAGAGAGGTGACTGATGGATTTGGCAAATGTGAAAGTATCCCCTATAGGGAATGAAGAGGGGCAGTATGGAGGGTGGGCACAGACAGAAAATGACTGGGAGATAGATGAAGTGTAGATATGTGATATAGAGAGAGAGTGCTCAGCTGGGAATGGCAGATACAAAGAGAGCAGAGGGAGGCCACAGAGTGGAAAAAGGCCAGGCTGTCAGTCAAAGGAGTCAATAACAGTTAACCTGCCACCTTAGACAACCACAGGGAATTTAGAAAACCTCAGGCTGCCTCCTTCAAACCACCAGTCTGACCGTGGTGGCTGCACCACAGAGCAATGAAAATGTGTCTGGATTTAAAGAATAATGCTCACTCAGTGGGACACATTCATGTTTGAACGTTACTATACAGCATTTGCTCTTGAAAATAGGATTGCAAATTATTTTTATTATTATTATCCAGAGTCACACAGGACATCATGTAAAAACCAGCTTCCCTTTAAATGAGACAGAAGACAGTTTCCATGTTCAACTGACACTGATTGAAAATTGAGAAATATTTTTTTTATTTAACTATAGGCACACTACATATGACATTGCTGTTATAGCTTTAATCAGGTTAGTGTTGTTCTTTGTTTGAGCTGATGTTTTCCTCTTCCACTAAAACAAACTAACAACAGCCTGATTTAGTAAACTACTGACGCCATCAATGAGAACAGTGGAAGCCTCTTCCAGCGTCATTACTGCTCTACAGGCTGATGCAGGGTGCAATTGGAAACTCGGGAGTGCTCATTTTACTTTCGGCCCTCCTCAGGGTTTTAAACATAGAGCTGAGTCACAAAGTAATCCAGGTAATTACATGCGGGAACCCATTTTCCACCTGAGATCTCACCGGAAAGTTCACGCTGCTCTTTAATTCAGCGTCAGCCAACGTCATGTTTTAGCTTTGATCCCAGCCTCCACTCAGAGGACGTACTGTGTGTATGGTTCATCCTCTGCTAATTAATTGTGAGGCTGTGGGAAGTTATTGATACATTGAGTGGACAGGGTGTCAATATGAAGTCAGCCTTGTGGTTATGCTGATGGTGTTCATAGTTTTCTACTGGGGCATTTTGCTCCAGATGAGTCATGCACCATTTATCATCTTGTTAGCGCTGCACATTCGTCCTGGTTAGGTGCAAATCAGTGACCTGTGGCTCTCCATTAAAAGCAAACACCGACTGGAGGGATGAAGAACTTGACGACGACGTGGCTTCTCAGTGATGGAAGATAGCTAAACACTGTACAAATTCAGGAGCTAACTAAGCATTTGTACTTAGTGAGGAGAAAACGTATTCAAAGCAGATGCTGTAGTGTTTCTGCAGCGCATTTCTCAGATCCCATCAGTCAATCTAAGAGCTAAAAGATGTTTTTCATCAACTCGATAAAAAACAATATATGTGTAGAGCTGACATTTCTGAACAGGACGGGTTAGGGTTAGGGCTAACCCTCTTCTGTTCACCCTAAACAAACTGATATTGGCTGTGGCGCATGTGAGAAAGAAAATGCTTCTAACTAACTAAACACATTTTTACATGGAAGTTTCATTTCACTAACACTGGACGACAAGTATATTGTTTGAAACTTTCTCGACACATTTTTGGCGTCTTACCTTCATATTCTGTCTCTGTTTTTCACGCCAAGTATCATTTGTACAAGAATTGAATTATCAGTCTGATACTCCCCTGACAGCAGTGATTGGTTAACGGTGTCATTAAATTGTTTTTCCATTACATCTACATAATTGGTTATTACATCTTGTCCTGTGTTGTCAAATCTAAATTAATCATCGCTCCTGTCCAATTTGTGTTGCTGATAAGGGAAATCGCTCTTTCGTGTTGTGAATGATTTCATCAGGCTTTTTCCCGGCACATAGTAAGTAATGTACAATAAGAGAAACATGCTAAAGCTTTGTAACCGCCTGAAGGGAAATGATAGTTTTATTTAAACATGCTATAGTATACAAATCTGGAACCAAGAAAGTGGAAATTAAGTTTTATCTGGATTATTTCCATACAGCTAATGAAATGACTTCACTTTAACTGTACTTTCATACATTCTGTCGGAGGCACAGCAGATGTGTCACACTGAGCCAGACAGAAGCCTGCTACACAAGACAACCCACATTGGTTTTCCTGCGAAGTCTCCTTATCTAACTTACAGACACGAACAAGCATGTCTGAACAGTCAGTCTAGATAGCACATTTTTCTGCAGCATTTTAACATAAATAAAAAAGTCAGGTTTCCTTTAAGCATCAAGCCACATCACGTGTGTTTCAGGTTGTTAAAATAGGTGCGCTGAGCTTCTACAGTCACTCAGAAGCTGTTTTCATACCAGAAAGACTCACACAAATTAAACAGCAGTTTCTAAATATTAAATAAATAATTTATAAATAATACTATCACATAATAGACACTGAAAATCAGGGATTTACTGCCTTGCTCATCAAATCTTGTCCAACAAGGAGACTGTTCCCCTCTGTTTTCATAAGAGTTTATTGAAACTGGTTGATTCCTGGGAACAAGGATGTTGCTGTGAAAAAAGAGAATACCTCCACTTATGTGTGGCTCAAGAAAATAGTTTCATGTCTGACCTCTGTAAATATGTGTTAAAGTGACAAATCCCACAGTTAGACGCAAAACATTTCTGCTGCAGTAACATCAATGCTCATAATTGTCAGGCGTCTCTGGATCACCCTTAGGAACTGGGCTGTTAAACAATGGTAGCAATTAAAATGCAGGTAAAAGAACCATGTTACTTATGAATTTACTGTAAAGTTACGTGACAGATTTGCACACTGTTGGGCAATATCCCTTTCATGAGGTGGTGTTCTGGAAAGGTTTTTAATTCTTAGTATGTGATTAGCAAAATGCTGCTAATCAGATACTAATAAGAAGAGCTGGAGCGCACCTGTAACAGCAACTTCCTCCTTCTCTCATCAACTCTATCTTTTTTTTCTGTTACGTTTTTTCACAAAGATTAACCGACTAAATAGAAAATGCAGTTTTTGAATGCTGATTTCATTTAATAAAGGCCAAAAGGTATCCACATCTGCCTGGCTCCATGTGGAAAAGTAATTGCACTGATCGTTTTTACTCTTTAAGGCTACTTTATTACTTCAGTCAGCATTTTGCGTTGTAACTTTGCAGTAATCTCAGCTGGGCATGAATTCCATGAATAGACTGTTTGTCTAACTTTGGTCTGAGGAACATCTGAACTCCTTCAGGGGAGTTTGTAAGAATTGTTGATCGTAAGTCTTCAGAGATCTTTTTTTGCCAGACATGGTTCACATCAAACTATCTCAAGCCCACGCAAATCAAATCAGGTTTTATTGACTGAACTGCAGGTTTACTATCTCCTAACTCCAATAACCTTACTGATGTCATTAGCCTGGGCTTGATATACTTACTCCAAGCTATGCTGTGAATGTTTGAGTGATTTATTCTGTATCAACAACACCATTGATTTATCTGTATCAATAAATCTGACATTGTAGTGTAGGAGAGGATGTGCAGGGACAGCATGAGTCCTTTGCATCTGCATAAAGTCCATAACAAAAATAGCAGTTTTCATGAAGTTTTAATAAGCTCTCATGTTAAATCTCTTACAGATCTTCTCTCTGAATGTTTTATCATGGTAACCTTGTACAGCCAGACTCATAAATGTCCCTTATATTCTACAGAAAAATGATCTCTAGATTTCTTCAGTAGTGACCCATAAATACCCTGGAATGTAATGATTTGTTTTGAAGTGTGTCAACCCTGTGGAATTCCTCTGTGGATGCTGTTTTGTTGTGTAGTGACTAATCTCCTCTGTTGACTGTACTGGATCTGCCCGGTCCTTCACAGTAAACACTGCAAACGTTTACACTGACAAGTGGAAGGGATTGTTTTTAAAGATTATTTCATTGTGTGGTTATCTAAAGCCGTGTGGCTAATTTGAGCATTTGAAAGTGCCCTTCTTATTCACTCGCATAAAACAAGCTCGCCACCGTTTATTTTCCCGCTGCTCGCACTCCTTTGTTTCTGCATTAATTTGGCGTCTTCTTATTTCCCATTCTTTGGGGTCCCACTGTAAATTACATTTTTTAACTGTGAGCACTGCTTTCTCCATACATCTTCAGCTTATGTTCTGCCAAGGGATTTACCCTCACACACACACACACACACACACACACACTCACTCACTCACTCACTCACTCACTCACTCACTCACTCACTCACTCACTCACTCACTCACTCACTCACTCACTCTGATTCCAGCTTTTTATTCATAGTCACATAATGACATAACTTCTTCAAAAGGCAAAAACTGGAAGTTTTGTCTGAAAACATTTTAAATATAAATCTCTTCATTATGTGCTACAACCACAGACTAGCTATGTAAACATTAGTACAGTTGTCTGTGTAAGACAGAGCAGGTTGTGTTCAGAAAGAACCAGGCCGTCTCGTAAATGGCAGCAGCTCGTTAGCTGGCCCAGCGAAGCAAAGCTCCTGATAAATGACGAGAATTCATTCAGAGGCAGCCTCACCGGACTCGCACTGTCTGCCGCTCCAAGAAGAAAATGGTTAAAATGATTAGAAAGCAGACAGTCAAAAAATGGATTTCAGTGTTCAACTACAACACAATCCTGTAACAAGTCGAGCGTGTCCTTGTGTCCGCATTATCTCTTCATGGCTCCAGTTTCTTTCTTTTGCTTTGTGTTGTTGTGTTCGGTCTATTTGTCGCCTTCATTTGGTTCCATAAGTAATTCTGCACAACGTGCACACTTCTTTGAAAGTTCATCATTTTGGGGAATAAGCTTATTTACTGTCTTTCCAAGACTGAGATGAAAACATTGTTACTTCTTCTCTGACTGTGCATTAATTGTGGTGCTGCAGTCAGATGTGGCTAGCCTACCTTAACCGACTCACATTGAGAAAAGAACTAGCTTGGCTCTGTTAGTCACTATCTAACTGATATATAAACATAACTCCTCTCTAACTTTTGTTAGACAGTAAGAACCGTGAGAATCTTCTTCATCCATTCATGCGCATCTCTAAATTACTAGATGAATTAAGAAAGTCATACTCACCCACTTTTTTTATTTTATTATACTTATTTACACTTTACTGCGCAAAAATATAAATGTGACATTTTGCGATTCTAGGAGGAGTGAAATGTAACTGGCTCCATGGGCTGACAAACAGCTTTCATATGCAACATGTCATACTTTGTGTTGTCATCAAACTGCTGTTTGCTGGGGTCAGCTTAGCAGTAATGGCAGCATAAAAACACACAGCATGCTTCTGTATAAAGTTAAAAACTCTGTAACATAACTAACATGACTCTTCCGTCTTGGAAAGAAAGCAAATAAGTAGAAGTCTCACGGTATTCCCTGAAACCTGTTTTTTTTTCTGGTCTTAAAACGTTCTTGTCCTTCCTTCCCTACGCAGGACGAGTGTCTTTCTTCTCCTCTGGCTCGGAGAACCTCCACCGTGTGGAGAAGGTGACGTGGGGGACGCGATACGCCATCACGGTGTCTTTCACGTGCGACCCTGCGCACGCCATCTCTGATCCCACCCTGCCCTGAGGCTCCTGTGGGTGACGGTGCTGCCCACTGGCTTCAGACAGAACCTGTAACAATGAGGGGGAACAGGAGGGGAGGACAAGGGAAGGGGAAAAGTGAGATTTTATATGGAAGTTTAAATCATAACATTTGTATGCTGTAGCTGCATGGTCAATATCAGTAATCATCATTTATTTTCAGATATTGACTTGTGCGCTTTCCTGATTGTGCTACAGAACACAGCCACACATTCCCCTCTCTTCTGAAGAGGTGTTTTCTTTTTTGTTACAGACCCTTGTGTTTTTATCCAATTTTCTTTCCAAATCTCTTTTTTTTTACCTTAACTAGCATTAGACATGTTTAGATTCCCCGCAGGCCTGAGCAATTTGCTCTTTTTGACAATTTGTGAAACAGCTTGAGTAGAAATTGCTTCTGGACTGAAAACAGTTTCTGTGCGTCTCTGTGTGTTTTTCATGTTAAGGAGAGCTGGTAATTCCTTGAAGAAGGGATCGAAATCTTGTGAATCACCAACTCAATCAGCCTTTCATCACGAAATTCCCACTTAAATTGGCCCTCACCTATGAGCCAGGTAGTGTTTTCTTCTGAGAAGAACCCTCTTGCCTGATTGCTCTTCTAGTGTGTTACCATTCGCTTCAGTGTGTTCTTGAAAAAAAAATACTGACAAGTTTCACCTCCTATTTTCACAGCAAGAAACTCTGTTATTAAAAAATCAACACTCTTCAGTGCCCAGATTAATATTAATCCAGTGTCAGGGTGTCATTAATTTCATTCCTATATGTACACCTCTGTTGCTGGCTACCACAGTCTTATGTGCTCTTGCTTCATGAGCCAGACACTTGAGAAACTGCCTGACAGATCAAACACCATCATCTGTTCAAGAAGTCATCGTGCTACTTTTTCTTATTTTCCGCACAGCTGCTCAGAGCAAAAAAACGGTCTCCGTTTTCATTTCTACTTCACCGATTCTGAAGTTTGAGCCACAAAAGCATCATTTCGTGTATATTACATTAAGGTTTTTGCCACATAACTTTTGATGGTCGTTAGTTCCCTTCTCTCGACTTTGATCATCTGACTCAGTGAAGTTTCTTGCACAATGTGGGATCATAAATGAAATAGCGTGATGTGTCATAAATCAGTGGCTGTTTGGCTTCCAGTAAATAACAACGTTCTGTTAACTCTTCTTCCATTGGAATTATTTTACTCTCCATAACATGCAGCCATTTTCCAGCAACAGCTCTAAAACTAGAGCTGTTTACTCTAGTTTTACTCTAACTCACTCAGGGCTCTACATGTGATTTGGGGCAAATAATCGTTTTGTGTTTGCAGTGATTTGTCTCTTTCTCTTCAGGACATTGGGTACATTTAATTCATGCAGCAGCACTAACATAACTTTCTATACTGTACCACCAGCTACTGTATTTTCACAGTATTGTGCACATTTTAGCCAATTTACTGAACTTCATCTGACATGTATTGTATCTGCACACCATGCTGCTGCGCTGTCTTGTATCTTTGTATTGATTTGTTCCACTAAGCCATTGTCTTTAATTAATTTCTATACAATATAAAGTATGTTGAAGTTATGCATTAAGGTTTGATAATATTTCTTTTTTTGTTTGTCAAGCTGAATATTACATTGACATGTTATAAACTTGTAAAGTTGATACAGTGAACCTGTTAGGAAACGGTTACACATGTATACATCTAATCTGTGTTTCTGATGATGTAGAACGGGCATATAAAATTCACTATCCTTAATATCTGACTTTTTAAGCAGATAAGTGCTCGTGCTAATTGCTAACTCACACCATTTCCTGGTCAACGTACAGTAGATTTACGAGAGTGCTGGTGGCTGGATATTAGGCTGATTAGAGCAGTGAGAACGAACCAGAGCTCCTCTTTTGCGTCAGCCTCTAATAGTTAATACAACTGCTGTGCTTGTAGTTCCCGGTTCACATGCTTGTGCCGGTGTTTTTGCCTGGATCTGCCGTAATCACTTATGCGTCTACTCTACCATCGGATTTTGCAGCATCATATGTTAAATAGCTATAATTTATATCATTACTTGATCATTGCACCAACACAAAAATGCTCACGAGTGTAAATGTGCATTACTCTGCTGGATTTTGTGCTTACATGCTTCATCACAAAATTAAGTACAAATCCTGTATAAATGCACTGACAACTACTGTGCCTTTCAACTCCTGGGGGATGTTTTATCTCACTTATTAGTTTTAAAAGAACCACTGCAGTAGAGTCTGCATGTGGAGGAGGGCTGTGTGGGAGGAATATCACTTTTCTGTGAAGTAAGGATGGCAGTGGTTATATGAAATAATGACACATGATATAAGTTTTCAATGTGACAAGGTCATTCACATCTGTCACATGTATTATAGCATGTTCTTAAGCCACTCAGATAATAAGCAGCAATATTGAGTTGGTGGACAGTTTCTCCCATTATGGACCATTCATTTCCTTTTCTTTACTTTGTAAAGCCCCACACAAAAACTTTGTATGGCTTGTGTGTGATTGCTCAACCAGGCTAACAAATCTAACCCTTAATGGACGTCTTTGTTATGTTTATCACCCCCTTTAATGCTGATAAGATGAAGCTTTTCTGCTTCTTGTACAAAACGGCTACAGGCTTCAGTGCCAAAATGAATCTCAAGAAGATCCTTTAAGTTCTTTGGGGAATGCCGAGGCCTGATCCACTTTGTTACTGTTCTAACGCCTGTCAAGATGTCAGTATGTAGTTACTGTGCAGGTTGGGTTAGGTTGACTGACTAGCTAATTCAGCCAACTATAGCTCCACAAAGTGGTTACAAAGTTAAAAGTAAACAAAGTTTAAAGCAAGAACCCAGTAATAGTGGTCACTACAGTTATTCAATTGTCATTTTTTTGCAATTACATGGGTTTTAATGTTGTAGGTACTTATCAGCCACTACTACACAGTGACCAGCAGCTGTGACTCCAACTGAAATACCGTTCAACCGAGATGGCCGCCGCAAATCCAGAAAAGATGATCACAGCAAGATAAGAAGAATAAAACATCCTCCTGCTCTAGAAGACCCTTACAAGTAAAAGGTGTATTAGAACAGGACAGTAGAAGAACTGCCTTCAGAGTCCAGTCTCCCACCAGTGGCTCCTGTAGCTACAGGAACAAACCATAGCTTTACAATTGCACATAGTTTTCGTCATTTATCAGTTAAAATGCCGTCTTTTGAAATCTAGCCACACGTGTTCAAGCTGGAATCTGGAATCAAGATATAGAAAAATGACTGTGGACAAGAGGGAAAGCAAACCAAAACTGAGCAGGTCGAGAAACAGTCGTCTGTAAAGTGCCATGAACAGATGGATTGGTTCCTATTCTGTCCCGAAATATGGGGCCTTTAAATGCTCTGTGCACCTGCTATACTGTCAAACCTAAAGCTGTTTGTGCCGAGCAAAAAGTCTGTATGTTTTCAGACATTATGACAGAACAAATATGATATAAACAAAAATGTTAAATAACCAAGAATATGTATTATTTTATTAGCCAGATTTAGATTTGGCACACTCATTGCATTCTCTCATCAGATTCACAAGGTAGTCACCTGGAAATGTTTTCAACTGGCAGAAAGCCTTGTGAAGAAGATGCAGAAGATGGGCAGGTACAGAGTCAAAGACTGTTAGAGCTACTACAACTACTCTCCAAATCCAATATTATAGTCAATCAGAAAACTGTCCTTTGGTCTGATGAGTCCAGATTTGAGACTTTTGGTTTTAACTGCTGTGTCTTTGTTAGAGGTAGAGAGGGAGAACAGACAGTTCCTGAATGTGTGGTTCCCACTGCGGAAGATGGAGGAGGTGTGATGGTGTGGGGGTGCTTTACTGGTGACACTGTTGGTGACTTAGTCAAAATTGAGGTTGCACTTCAGCAGCAGCAGCAACATTTTCAACTTTTCCAAGAGTGCTGCATCGGATCACCTGACCTCCAAAATCACCCGATCTGAATCCAGCTGAGATTATTTAGGACAAGTTGAACCAAAGAGTGAAAGAGAAGCAGCCAACGAGAACTCAACATCTCCGGTAACTCCTTACAGATTGTTGGAAAATCCTTCCAGGTTTTCCAGGACTACCTTATGAGGGCTGAATGAGGGAACGCCAAGAGTGTGCAAAGCTGCCAATCATAGCAAACGGTGGCGAAGAATCAAAAATATAAAACACATGCTTGCTTAACACTTTTTTATTTACTACATAATTCCATACGTGCTCTTTCATAGTTTGGATGTCTTCAGTATTAATGTACAATGTTGAAAAACGTGTGTGTGTGAAGGGTTTGAGTTGTTTTCTACTTGTTAAAGCTCTTCTGCATAATTATTGTGTGCAACTTAGTATCTGTCAGTGCCATGTACAAGTATGGACGTCTACCCTCCAGCCAACACCTCATTTTATATGTTTATCAGTCATCAAACTACTCTGAGATACAAAGAAAGGTTTTTTGTAAAAGTGCAATCAGTTGGTAACTTGTAATAACAAGAAAATACTATTAATAATAAGTAATGTGAAAAAAAATATCTTGTCAAAAAAAAAAAGCTTGTACATATGATTAAAGTTTCTCGTTATGACATTTTATTATTTTCAACATTGCACTGGTATCCTGTCTGTACTGTTTAATCCAACTCTCTTTACGTTTTAATGCCTGCCACCAAGCCCTTGATGGCTGTAAGTGAATCAATCATGTAATTTGAACAACTGAGTCAAGAAATAGTGTCTCAAAGTCAAATAGCTCCTATCATGATATGAGCTGTGTAATTAATAGCACTGTGTGACTGATTACCATGGTTATTATCGATGGATTGTGCCCACTGGCCCCATGACATACCAGGGTCCACAAGGCATAGTGAGGAGTCACACTCTGCTGACTTCACTAATACCTTTTTAATGAAACTCTTGGAAGAACCTGCCAATATGAGTATCTCACACAGCTGTTAACCACAGGACTGGAGCTGTGGATGTTGACTCGCTCAGCTTCTAACTGCTGTGTAGTGCCCTGTGTAGAATGTCATTCTGACGCAAACTAAAATGAGGACTAAACCGGGCGTTACAGCCGTGTTACATGGTGCTTTAATGCACAGGAAGGCAGTACAGTATCTCAAATGTAAGGGTTCTATTAGAAGAAAAAGGTTATTTGTTCCAAAACACATTTGACAGCAGATATCAAAGCTGGTCTTTATTCAAATCAACCACCTACACAGTTTTACAAGGAGGTCAAGTGCATAGCTTGATTAGTGTTAAAACTAGGATCTTGAAGCACAAAAGTGCAATTAGCTGTAAAGATGAAAAATCTTCAGCTTCTGTCCAACAATGAATTTTAATAAAATCTGAAGAGATGCCAGACTAGCAGCGTTTAAAGGTCACATTCTGCCATGAGCTGTTAATGTAATATAAGATATTATATTATTATATTCTCTAAAGTGAAAAGATGAAGTTTAACTGAAACAACATTCATATATTTTTGTAAATGGGGATTGATTATGTAATGAGTGGTTCAGTATGACTCAGTGACATAGGAAGGAATGAGGCCAAACCTTTTGCAGATGATTAATTAAGCTGCTCCAGATAAATGTGTGTGTAATGTGAAAAGGATGCTCTAAATGAAAGACCAACAGCAAATGATCTCTCTACTCTGTGGTTTCGCCACTTTTAGGGTTTAGGACCTGCAGCTTTAATGTTGTGGTTCATTCTCATTATTCTCTAAAAACTGTCACAGTTATCAAATAACTGGTGAACATAGTACTGCATTTCAAAGTTACAGTCCGAAACATTTCATTGAGTAAGTGACTCTTGGACACACATTTGCCATAGTGCTGGAAACATAACTTTATATTAATGTTAATTTAGTTCTGTGTCTTCTGGGTGTGAAAATAAAACTGTTTGGTAATAGATTCACTATACAGTTTATGCACATCCTAGATCTGAATGAATTGAATATTCTTATTAAATACTTTGTTCTTTGCATAGTTGAATGTGCTGACAACAAAATCACACAAAAATTATCAATGGAAATCAAATGTATATAAACCATGGAGGTCTGGTTTTGGAGTCACACCCAAAATTAAAGTGGGAAAACACTTTACAGGCTGATCCAGCTTTGATATAATGTCCTTAAAACAAGTCAAAATGAGGTTCAGTAGTGTGTGTGTGTGGCCTCCACATGCCTGTATGACCTCCCTACAACGCCTGGGCATGCTCCTGATGAAGTGGCAGATAGTCTCCTGAGGGATCTCCTCCCAGACCTGGACTAAAGCATCCACCAACTCCTGGACAGTCTGTGGTGCAACGTGGCGTTGGTGGATGGAGCGAGACATGTTGTTCCAGATGTGCTGCATTGGATTCAGGTCTGGGGAACGGACGGGCCAGTCCATAGCATCAATGCCTTTGTCTTGCAGGAACTGCTGACACACTCCAGCCACATGAGGTCTAGCATTG
>JAUYWH010000011.1:3970752-3999221 GCA_034779795.1 Ctenopoma multispine | reverse complement strand
TCTCCAGACTGTCACGTCTGTCACATGTGCTCAGTGTGAACCTGCTTTCATCTGTGAAGAGCACAGGGCGCCAGTGACCAATTGGTCAATCTTGGTGTTCTCTGGCAACCACCAAACGTCCTGCACGGTGTTGGGCTGTAAGCACAACCCCCACCTGTGGACATCCTGCTGCTGGGTTGTTACCCTCCTACGGCCTCCTCCACATCTCAATGCTTTGTTTCTTTTACCTAAAATCTATTAACATGGCTTTAACTGTATTAACCAATTCAAAAACAGTCTACAAAGCCCATTTTCAGAATTTATATAAAAATAAACCTTTGATTTTTTTGTTTATCTGAAATACAAATAAAGGTTTTTCAGTGTTTTAACTGAACAACTTGATGGTATTTTTAAATATAGGAAAATTTAGATTTAACTCTACTGACTTTGACAAATAATTGTCACTTACCACAGTGTGCTGCACTGAGAAATATAATCTGAAACTCTAATGCACATGGAGGAAGTCACACAATAATTCTGTGCAGAAACGCTGCCAGGTTCCCTGGACCTGAGCTTATATCAGATGGACCGCAACTGGAAACTGTCTTTCAGTGGTCAGACCAGTTCACATTTCAGCTTGTTTTCAGGAACAACATTGGATTCTATGTGTCAAAGATGAAACAGACTGTCCAGACTATTGTCAGCAAAACATGCAAACACCAGCCTCTGTGACATACAGGTGAATCAGGGCCACAGCGTCGGTGACTTGCATATGCGTGAAGGTACCATCAATGTGGTGCTGTATGCTGGGATTGTAGACAGACATATGAAACCATCAAGCCATCATGATTTGCTGTGAAGTCAGTAGATATTTCAGGACAGTGCCAGGCCTCATTCTGCATGTGCTACAGCAGTGTAGCTTCTTAGACAAAGAGTGCATGAGCCTGGCCTGCCTGCAGTCCAGATCTGTCTCCTACTGAAAACGAATGGCACACCGCGAAGGGAAGAATCAGACAAAAGAGACCACGGACTGTTGAGCAGCTGAAGTTAACACAGCTAACATAGAGGTAACCATGACTCTAAAGGTGCTTATATTTACAAAACAATGTAATTCAGTGAAAACAATAAAACTCTTTTAGTTTTTATTATGCAACTTTTCTGGAAATGGGCTTTTAGCTTAATTATTACAAATGAGTAAAGGAGTAAATCCGTCTTTTGAGGGTAACGCACTGTTTATTGTTACCTTGTTTAAAATGAATGATCCATTAGAAGTGCTGTGTTTGGAATAAATATACAGAACCTTTTCTGTTATTAACTGTCCTCACTCGCCTGTTGCATAAACTGCTTTATTCCTTGTTGTAATCAGTGGATAATAATCAGCTTTTACTGTCATTGACCACATTTTACATGTTACAACTTCTGCATTTAACCCATCCCCCCCTTGGGGATAATGAAGTGCAGACTATTTCATTATGCTCTCTATTACGAATTAGTTCATTTAATTATTGGTTTCATTTCTCTCCCAGGACTAGTGTATTACAATGTAGGAAGCATGAGTGCCAGCTACTGCTTGCTGTGAAGAGATATCGACAGATCTCTCCGAGATTTCTCATGTCAATCTTGACTGTATACAGCCATAAGCTGATGAGTCCCTCACAGACCAGATATTATCTGGAATTTGCATAGTAGAAATGTTGCGAGGACTCTTCACACAGCGTGGAGAAAAAAGTGAGGCCATTCTTCCACATCTGTGCTGTGACAGTGTTTGTGAAACACCAAGGGACCGACGGCAATGAATTAATGTATGAGTTTGTGACATTTGACATGCAAACACACAGAAAAAAGTCCAAGTGTACAATTCAACCTGGGACACAGCTCTAGATGTCACTCAGATATTAATTATAAGAAATCTAAGGCCAAAAACCTTTTTTAAAAAGTGTGTTTAAAGAACAGTGCAGCCATATCCAGACAAGCATCAAATTACCAAACATCTCACTGTACACACACACACACACACACACACACACACAGCTGGTGACACTAAAGAACACAGAGAAGCTTTACAGCAGATGGGAGCTGATGAGAATTTAATAAGTCAGATTAAAGCTTCCTTTCATTTCTAGGAACCATCTCATTGAGATACCTGCTAAAAGGAACAACTGAACACATTGAATTGTGTGAATACCATAAAAAAAACAAAGGTAGTTCAAACTTTCCAAAAGTGTCATCGTCTTCATTCAGGTAAGTAGGCCACAGTTCAGTCTAGTAAACAGAGCGTACTAAGCCTGGTTGGAAGCGCTCCGTCTGAGCCGTAGGTGTTTTGGGCACAGTTTCTACCACTGTAACGGTATGTTTGCCTGTGTGGAAGGATGCGTGAAAATTCAGCGAAAGCGATTGGCCACGAAGGTGGAGCATGTGTGTGTGTCTATATGTGTGTGTGTGTGTGTGTGTGTGTGTGTGTGTGTTTTCATGATAGAGAACACCTTCGAGGCGCTGGTGTGGGCTCAAATCAGTTCCCATGGCTAAATTCAGTCACAAAGCTAAATTGTTTGACTCTACAACCTGTGGGAGGGCTACAAAAATAAATCATTTTCAGTCTCTATCAGTCGCATTATAGAAAATACAGCACACCACCACTCATGCCCAAGGCTCTATTACCAACCAGGCCAAGGCTGTGTGGGGCCTCACTCACCCAGCTGCTCCAAAAGCCCAAGTCCACATAATATCAGTTAGTTATTATCATTTGTTAGCAGCACTGCCCAGTTTAAGTCCAGACTGACAAGCAGGTGTTTTACTGTGTGGAGTGTGGATGTTCTCACTGCTTCTGCATGAAGAGGTTTAAGCCCTGAGATATTACACCTGGACCTGTTGGGTGCAACAGAGGATAGAAGGGGCAGCTGTCAGACTGTCACGTGTAAGCTGCTGTGCCCAATTATGCCAGTAAGAAACATAAAATTATATTTAAAAAAAACTCAGTTAATTGTCATAAAATGGTAAAGAAAATATAGGTTTAGTCTTTAGTTTGTTTAGTTTATATTTTTATTTATACTAATTTCAGAGATTATTCAGATCTAACCATTATGAGGAAGAGTTTCTGTACATGACTACTGTCTGGACCCATGTATTCAAACCCCAGTTGACATTTGTGAATGATACAAATTATCTTTAGTTGTTTCTTCATGAGGAGTAAGAACAAATCTGTTCCTTTGAGTGGCTCTTAAATAAGGCCCATTGTACATAGAGAAATAAAATGTCTAAATTGATTTTTTTATCATTATACACGCAAATACATGTATCCATGCCAAACTGCACTTACATGTCACGTCCTACTCTTAAAGGTATGTCTCCATCTAACTCAGATTTAACAAGAGGTGAAGGAACCAAGCGTTAAAGTGTTAAAGGGGCCCAGTGAGGCTCTTGGCGAAACCCGTCAAGACGCGTATTTTACGCACGGCGCAGCACCTTTGTATATAACGGAGAGGTGGTCGCCTACCTGTTCAGATTCCAAAAGCCTTCTCTTCACTTCCACGCGCCTCACTTCAGTGTCCCCATGGCCAGCGTCTCGGAGTTGAACTCAAACTGATTGCTGGAAGACGCAGACTTCCCCCAGGAGTAGAGGCTGGGCGGCCGCTGCTTGAATGAGGACGTGTACCGGTAGAAGCTCCTGTGCCTGTTCTTCAGATACTCCCTGTAGTTCTTAGTGAGGAGCGTGTAGAGGAAAGGGTTAATGCAGCTGTTGCTGTATGTGAGGCTCGCCACCAGGTAGTTGATGCAGGTGTGTGTCTGCGAGGCCAGGCTCAAGGGCTCCGTGTGATAGAGAGGGAGCAGCTGCCAAATCCAGAAGGGCAGGAAGCACGCCCAGAACACCAGCACGATGGTGAAGATCATGATGAGCACTTTCTGCTTAGGTGACCGCTTGTTACCTCTGTTGATCACAGAGTTACGTTGGGACTCTAAGTAAGTGCGGGCTAACTTGACGTACAGGTAACCGATAATAAGCCCCGGTGCCATGATGCTGGTGCCAAACAGGACGGTCACGTACACTTTATAAGCCAAGGGTGTCGAGGTGGCTGCGCACATCCTCTTGACACCCCCGTCCGGCGTGTTCTTAGAGGTCTGAGCGACCATGATCATCATGGGGACAGTGAGGACCAGAGAAAGTAGCCACACACCCCACGCCAGAGCTTTGCGGTAACTCTTAGAGCGTCTGACCGTGTCCAGCGGTTTGGTGACGGCCAGGTAGCGCTCCATGCACATGACCGTGAGGGTGAAGATGCTGGCGTGCATGGTGAGGAGGTCCATGCTGAGCAGGATGCGGCAGCCCACATCCCCGAAGTACCAGTCCTTTAGGAAGTAGGTGGCCACCACGAACGGGATGGTGGAGAGGTAGAGAAGGTCCGCCACAGCCAGGTTGATGATGGAGATGTACATAGAAGTGGCGAAGCGGATCGAGTGACACATCACCACAAGCGTGTACACATTCCCCGACACTCCGATTAGGTAGACAACAGAGAGAAGCGTCCCGAAAGTAGAAGTGATAACGAGTTCGTGATCCACATTCCCGGAGCCGCCGACCCGCGGCGGACTCATGTCTAAACCGGCAGACTTGTTATTCATCGCTGGCTCCGGTGATCACCTGCCCCGCTGTGTCAGTCTTACTCCGCGCTCTCGGACAGCGCAGGAGAAGTTTGGAAAAGGACGTGCGCCCGTGCTCAGGTTGCGTCTCTGCTTATCCGTCTCTGCTTATCCGCTCGCTGCCTGCTGCTCTTTGCTCCTGACGTCACCACTGTAACACTCACACTGGAGATCTTTTAACAAAAAAAAAAAAAATCTCTCTCTCTCTATATATATATCTATATATGATCCATGCGTCTCACGGGTGCAGCTGTAAACACTGTCCAGGGCCGTTTAAATGGAGGAAAGACATTTCACGGAACAGGGCCAGGGAGGAAAGAGGCTTCCACATCATTGGGACTGATTAAAGTGGTTCATTAAAAGTTTGGTTACCACTGACCTGCTGCTGCTGCTGCGGGGTGAGGCCTATTAAACTTTGCAGAGAATAGTTAAGCTTCAAAGAGTCAGTTTTACGCATAGATTATTATAGAACTCTCAATTTTACATCTCCCAACCTGTCTCCAGTGTGCTATTTTCTAGCTACAAATGAGACTGATATAGATTATTAATCGCATCCCTTATGCGCATGCGCTCACGCTGACTGTACCAGATATCTTGTTAATATCCCTTCTTGTTCTTGTAGGACAGCTTGTCTTACTTGTGCATTATCAGAATCTCGATAGAAGAAAGATTATTATAATTTGATAATATTGTCAGTGATAATTTGAGATTATGTCGAACAAAATCTTAACATTTGTGAGATGCGAGTGCATCCATGCAGCACTGTTATCAACAGTAGCAGCTTCATGAATGTGGACCATTGATCAGTAAGTTAAGTCAATTAAGACTCTCTTAGTGCTACAAGCTTTTATTTTGAAAAAACAGCCACTTTGCAATAACCTGAGCAAAAAATCCTTTGTTTAGCATTTAGAACATTACAACATGTAACAGGCCTACGAGGAAGCAACACATGGAAGCAGACTTACATTGTCTCCAGTTTTAATATAAAGTTATTATCTTATGGCCTATTTTTTAGTTCAGTGCAGAACTTTTTTCTCCTTCAGCTCCACTTGTCTTCCCAAAATCGATGAGTATGTTCTGAACCAGCGATCATGAGCCAATAAGTTTTCCCCCGACAGTGGAAGTGTCCTCAGACTCATCCATTCACGGGTGACTGATCTCAGCCATGATACTGTACCATCCATCCTTACAGCCAAAAAAAGAGTCTGTGACACTGTAAGGAGGAGGGTGTGCGCATCAGTCACAGTTTGAGTTTGAAGAGAAGAGCAGTTCTGGAGCCAGAAATATAACATTAGCTGGGTGATGTTGGACCGAAGGTGCAGTGGGACAGTAGAGGAGGGTTAAGACAGTTATCAGCGTGACACCCAGGGTAGTCTGTTTCTGTAATGTCTGTCTTCAGTTGCTTGTCACATTCTTTATTCTTCCTCCCACATATATACACACACATACAAATACAACTCCTTTTGCCAGATAAATTGAGTGAGATTGCACAGGAAATGATTTTCAGTATAAAACAGAGCCCCCTCTCTCCGCACTTATAGCAGGTACGTGGCGGGAGCTCTTGTACTTCCTTTGATCTTGTGTGGCTCTGCACCTGTCAGTCAGATGATAAGAGTGGGATACGTTTAAATCTCATACAGAGAACATTATGAAAAAAAAAAAAAAAAAGTCAGACTGGACCCACCTGATATGTTCTATCAGCTGCTACCTGAAATGCTGATGATGGCATGATTGGTTAAAGCTGCAGATATGAGCAGTGTTGTGATAAAGGGAAAATGCACACATTTCCGTCTACACAATTTTTAAATCAAAACATGCTTCATGTAACCATAAAGCGTAGCAAATGTCGTGATTTGTGTTGATATTTCCATGTATTTTAAAGCTGCACTAATTACCATGTTGCATTTGATACTTTGAGTGGTCGCTCATACTGATTTACCAGTAGAGGAAAATAATAATCACCCAATAATGCACATTCTCTTAGCACAGAGCATTTTAGCATTCATCAAACCTGTTACCAGCAGTAGTGAGAAGCTGTTTCAGTGAATGGGCTCTGATTACGGCACACTACCTGCCGAGCACAAAACAGCTGACAGACAAAGCCAGCGACTAGATTGTGAAATGGTTTAGTAAATAACAGGTAAAGAGACAGATATTTCTCTTACAGAGATGTGAACAGGGAGTAAAGGTCCAACTTAAATTTAGCAAGTGACCATAAACACAACTCTTAATGAACATAAGGTTAATCTGTGTCATTGACTGTGTCAGTAGTTGACTTTTTGGCAACACAGTTTTAAATAACATCTGCCATGTTATTTGCTGCTCATGGACCAGGACAGCTTGACAACTGAAAGCACAATATGATGTCAATGGATGTAATGAAGATGCAATGTCAAAACAAGAAAGGTGTTAAAAATTAAGAGAAGTGGTGGGAGAATAGTGCAGATGCATCAGCTAAGAAGAAAGATAATAATATTCCAGTGCAGAATAAGTGGAAGCGAGTCATTTCCATCTGAATGAATGAGAGGTGTGAGCAGACAAAGATTTTGTGAGTACAGAATGTATCCAGCTCGAAGCATAGATGGCTTTGTGAAGCAAAGGCCAGGTGCTATTTTCAGGCACTATAAGCCTGACAGGACTTACGCAAGAGGTGAAACATTCTTCAAGTTACACTTAGAGGCAAGGGAATGGGAATAAATCATAGATGTGTAATCATGTAAAAACATATTCATGTATTATAAAAATATAGGTTTCTACGCAGAAATGTCACAATAGCACCATCAGATGATAAACATCATGTTTGCTGCTTCACCACCGGTGACTACAAACATCTGCTGTTTTATCCTGCACAGCACTTGTGTTTAGCAGCAACAACCCCAGATGGAAATTAAATAAGGTGTTTGATACTTTTTTTTACAAGGTTCTTTATATCCAGATTGTGAGATAAACGCAGTGGAGATGTGGCAGGTTGGACTGGGTAGTTCAGTTTTCCCATCTCATTCTGTGATTACTCAGCCACTCTCTACTATCCACATTGTCAAAATGTCATTGGCCACCCGTGGAGCCACCCCTGCCACAGTTAGAAGGAGAACAGAATTCATAATTATTATCATAATAAAAATAAAAAATAGTTATTTACAATTTACAACAAGATGTTTTCCTGTGTATTTGTCATTTCTTACACATAACAGTTTAATACTCAGAAATATATTCATATTAATTATAACAATGTTATGTTCTCCTAATGTGCCACCCCTCTTTGACGATCTGGGCCAGTGTAGCCACCCCATTAAAAAAATTCTAGACTTGCTCCAGCACACTGCGTCGTGAAGTGATGTGTGAGTGCGTACATTCCTGTTTTTGCCTGGATTTGTGCATGTGTATGTAAATATGCATAACTTTGTAAAGAAAAGAGGATTCACTGTATATTTCTGGGTCACAAAAACTTACAGTGTTTTGTTTGTGTGCTTAGCTTCTCAGCAAGCACACAAACAATCTCTGTTTATTTTTATCCCAGAAAAAGTGCACACGCACATCTTTTCCTGTTTGTTTTTAGTGTACGTTGATTCTGCATGCTTGGTTTCCATTGTAATATTAAGTGTATTTTTGTTGAACTGTGCACACAGGGATGCATGTAAACAGCTTATCCAGCAAAGGACCAAAACTCAAACTTGGCCTGATTGAGAGTGCCAGAAAAAGAAGTGTTTGTGGGGGTGGTAGCTGAATTTGGCCAGTCTGGGTTTACACTGTGGTGTCAGGTTTCATTTGGATAATTGCAGTTACATACAAATCAGTTCTTGTTTCCTGCAAGCACCAGGGAACTCAACGATTCTGCTTCTTGACCTGATTTGAAATCGACTTGCACTTTCACAGATGGTTTGTCACTTGTTGAGTCACATATTAAACTTGCGGGTAGCAGACAAGTTTAACAATCTTCTTGCATGTTTTAAACTTTGTAATCATTTATGAGCCTCCTCTAAAAGTTAATGGCTTAATTCATGTACAGTGATAAGAAAAAGGGCACTTGAAAGCGTTTTCCCCAAGATGGTGTATGACAGAAGACACATGATGATTTGTGGCTGCTTTGTAGGTCTGGACGGCTTGTCATCATCAAGAGGGAAATAAATTCTGAGTTCATCAAGGTATTTGACACAGTAATGTCATAGTAGCTGTTAAATCACATTTTAAGACCAATTAACACAGAAATACAGGTAATTTGAGAGTCTTCCAATGACTGAGCTGCCTCTATTAACCAGAACACACAAACTTGTGTAAGAACAAACATTCAAATGACTAAAATACAGCAATAAACATGGTAAAATATATTTTGAATAACATATAGGACTGTCCTACCACCAAACGCAAAGACAAAATCTAATGAAACCTTTTTGAAAGCTAGTAAAATGTCCAGTGCACTTGTCCAGCCAACACGTACCTTAAATCTTAAGCACTCAGCAGACTGGACCGGACTGGACTGGACAGCTGTCCAGCTGGTGATTTTTAAATTATATGATATCAAGCTATATACAATGTCTATATATATATATATATATATATATATATACTATGTGTATATATATATATATATATATATATATATATATAAATGTGTATATATATATATATATATATATATATACAATGTGTGTGTATATATATATATATATATATATATACAATATATATATGTATTGTATATATATATGTCATATATATATATATATATATTGTATATATATATATGAATATATATTAGTTTTCCAATCAGTCGCACCTGATTGCAACTGATTGGGCGTTCAGAAAGGTTTTTATCTTTCCAGACATCCCGACAAGTCTGATTAATTACGGCAAAGCAAACACATGATGTAGTTGATCAATCACTTACCTGCTGAGCTGATTCACTCATTTTTCTCTACAGGATGGTTTAAACAGTTGATTCGCTCCTTAAATATGTGGCCTTTAAATGCTGCACTAACCCTGATTACAAATGTTTCCTAAAATAATCACAAATATTTCCCCCAAAAGACAATCAAACCCAATACAAACCTCCATATACCTAAATAATTTTAGCTATGGTACCTTGATGAATTCTCGTAGTGATTATGCTGTTTCTACATTTACTAACTTATCCAATAGCTTTACAACTGTACATAACAAGAGCAAATAACATCCCCGCTGGCTACTACGAGTGTTTGCTGATGCCTTTTGGGCTCACTAGTGCCCCGGCAGTGTTTCAGAACATGACAGAACAATGATAAATAAATGTGTATATCTAGACAATATCTTTATCTTCTTTAAAGTTGCTCTTTTCCTTAGAGGAGAGTAGGTAATCATAGTTCATCTCAGTTTCCTTGGCTAAGTTTGGCATTTGAAAGACATGTCACCATGGTGACTATGCTGTGCTAGATACACATAGCTTCACATAAAGAGTATTTCATTGTTTTACAACATGGAATCAGATTGTAAGACACTGCCAGCGTTTGAAGATATCTGCCCTTCAGACCTCTGTTGCAGTACAATGATGATGAAGAATGGAGTTTTCCATTTTAGTGTCACAGTCAACAGTTTTCAGTATAAACTGTCACCAGATCAAATTGCAGCTTACTGGTAAAAGCAGATGAGACTTTACCCAAAGGCATGTGGGAGATTTGTGAAGAAGTGGAAGAAAGTTTTAGGGTGAGAACAAAGTAATCATAACTCACTATGCCTGGCATAATTCCTGGTGGTGGCAGCATTAGGCTGTGGGGGAGTTTTGTCTGCAGATTGCCCTGGAGGCATTTTTAACATAGAGGGAAACATGAATGTAGAGTCTAATCCTAGAGAGAAACCTGCTGCAATTGCTAACTGCCACTTGGGAGAAGACTTGCCTTTTAGCAAGACAACAGCACTGAACATAAAACTCATGCTGCTCATGAATTGCTTTCAAAAATCGATGGTAATGTACTGGAGTGAACAAGTTTCATACCAGACCTTAGTCGATTGCCGAATTTGTGGCCATACTTGAAAATTGCTTTTTTTCCCACTGTTAATCCAAATGTTGAAACATAGAGTAATGTCTTGTCTTGCAGTCCAGTAAAAAAACGCAAAAAATTCTCTCAAGAGTTGAATCAGATAAAAGCTTTCAATGCATTCAAATTCCAGACACTGAGGGAAGAACAGTAAGTGTGGATCAGGGCTGGAAATGACTCTAAAGAATATGAGCACAGAGGACAAATTACAGTTGTGCAAAGCTTTACCACAACTCAGCAATGCTGGCAGCCATGTCGTCAAGTGTCATGTTTTACAGTTGATGCTGATAGGAGTGTTTGAACTAAAGTAATGGGCAGATTGAAATTTGTTACAATTTGTCTAGAGGGAGAACAAAGGGGAGAATCAAAATAAAAAAACACTAACTGGACATTATGGTGTCTGAGGGAAAGCCAGAAGATCACCAAAGTCATTAGGATTCATCCCCTGGGGACCACATGACATGACACTGGTGTGACTAAAAGTCCTGATAAAGAATTATAAAGTGATACTAGCACATTCACATGTCATGTCTTTGGACAGTGGGAGGAAGTCAGAGTATCCGGAGAGAACATGCAAACTCCACACTACTCAATGAGCATCTGTCTTCTATTTTTATTCCCTAGCTTGTGATATTTCGTAGAATTTGCCTCATTGTGTGTGTGTGTGTGTGTTTTTTACTTTCATCTGCTTTTAACTCCATTGTGCTTTATTTGTTTTATGTTAGTCGTGATTGTTTTATTTCTTTCTCATAATTCTTATTCAGCTTTAATTAAGTTGTAATTCAGCTTTACAACTGTGTCTGTCTGAAACGAGTGCAGGCACAGTAATAGAGCTGCTTTCAGCTGAAGTCAACCCACTGTGAGTAACTGAGGTCAGCAACTCAAGCCAACAATAAAAGCCCCGTCAGTGAGAGTATGTTAGCTCAAAGCATCGCTCTACCAGCAGCCTCATGCAGCCAGGCTTGTCGATTTGATCCGATTCACACACGTTTATTTCATTTCTTTTTTTTTTAGAGGACACCAGCACATGTGCTCCACAGATGCAGAGAGGTGTGAGGATCATTCAGGTAAATTTTAGGCTGGAATCTGGAAGAACGAAGATTTTTTTCTCACTTTCGTAGGAGTGAATGTGCTCTGTGTTTTGACCCGCTGTCCACTTCTCGTAATACATCCATGTTCCAAAATAGTCACTAATGGACAGTAGGTTCACACACGTTATTCATATTAGTCATTTCATAGTCTGCATCGTACTATGCTTCTTTAGTGGAGACGTTTGTACTTAAGCAGCGCAGGCTATTTAAAGTGGTGCATGACAGAAACAGCATGAACTATGATATCCTCTCTTTTACAGTGCATTCATACACATGAGAGTATGTACACACAGTAGTTGGCAGTAACTGGTCTCTGGAGCTTTGTGTTGTGTTGATTATGTTATTTACTTCGCTCCGACTGGACAGTTGTAATAATCGGGAAACCAAAACTATAACAATCAACTTTTTCCCTGTTGTGTTATAAATTCCTCCACTTGGGTTAGAAACAGTTTCTAACCGCTGCAGGAAGTGATGCATGCACAAGCACACACACACACACTACCAGTTACCACAGGTGTCACCACACCAAGCAGGACTCTCAAGGTCTATCATTTCAGGAGGCTGTGGAGACAGCAGCAGCGTAACAAACACTACAGCATCCCTCTGAGACTGCTGCTTATATCCTCTCATTCTTTCCTTTGTCGGGTTTCTTTCTACTTGTACTTAAATCTTTTCAGATGCAGCAGCATCAGTAGCTGACTGTTGTTTTACTGAACAACTTGAAAGTCACAGTGACACAGTAAATTACCTTTGAAAAACGTGACTACTTATGTTTACAGCGTATCTAACATCAGTTCAGGATTTTCTCCCATATTGTGAAAATACAAATCATCCTTTTTACATTAATAATCAAATGTACTATCTTCAGCATGTTTTATAATATACGTCATCATTTTCCACCCTTAGGAACTTCACTGATGCTCATTCTGTCCCTGTCATTATTATTCAGTTTATTCTTCCAGTGTGACAGTAATTATCTGAAGGCACAGTCTGTAATGTCAGTATGATGTCAGCCCACTATTGGCTTTAATCAGTCTTTTTAGATTACAAATTGCTGTTGCATCATGATTGCAAATATGGCAAGCATGCACCAAAAAAACCCCAAAACACTCTCTGTGTATTTCAATTCATCTCATCTGCCTCTGCTATTATTCAGTTTCCACATAGTGCAATTGTCAACAACGCTTGCAGTATATGTTTCTCTCTGCCTGGGTGGAATTTATTTCTCTCACAATAGGTTTGAAAAATTGACCACCCCCCTTTTCTTGCATCTGGTCATGGTAGACAATGTCCAGCGTCTTATTTTCTGGCATTCAGACACGGGTGACTTCTACATAAATGTTTTGCCTTCATTTAAACATGACATGACCTTTACAGACTGATCCAAATGCCTGCACAGGGAGATTTATTCTGTGACAATGTTCTGAGCCTTACCCCTAAATCCTTTGACATTACTGTTGCTGTAGATTTGGGGATTATTGAGATTTAAATTATATAAGATTTACAGAAATGGACACTGATTCCTTTAACAATAAAATAAAGAATTAAGACCAGATTTATACCAATTCACATAAAAAAAACTTGAACGAATGAGAATGAAATCAACAATCTAATTGAACTTTTATTAAATGTATCTGGGAAGGAGAAAATGGTGCATTATTGGAAAATATGCTTAACTACTGAGACAATGATGACAACTAATTGTACAGACTGATGAACTGCTATCAGAAAGTTATGTAAGATAAAGGAATGAGTAGATTTGAGGACCTATAAAAAATACTTAGGATAGGATCACGGCTTGGGCTCGCATGGCTGCTTCTGCTTCTGGCACAGAAATCTTTTTACTGATGATATAACTCACAATGACAACGACAGGATCAATTTTGAGGTGTGCAGAAACATTTTGTTTGCTAATTTACAGAGAAATGCAGCGATGCTAATTGTGAGGACCTTCGTTGTCTCCAGCACACATATAACTTAATCTCGGACTTCATCGGGGGAAAAAGTGGAAGATTTTGGAGTCAAGGAGTGATGTATGTCAGTGTATGTGATGAGGTTTAGGAAATCAGAATATAAATTAGATGAAGAGCATCAAGTATGTTTTGAAAGTTATGGCATGTGTGACTTAGACTGTAGAGAAACTTTCTGAAGGGATTTTATTGAACTTTATTTAAACCTTGTTGCATGGGGCTTCTGTTTTGAATTACATTCACCTCAAAGATTTTCTGGTCACGGCCTTTCCTAAAATAACCATTTTGTAATTAGTGTGTTTCTCTCTGTTTCAGCTTTGGCTACGCAGTAGTAAATAGAGGTCCAAAACATGACAATCAGAGAATGTTAATATGAAAACTGAAGACATAAAGGCCATAAAGCCATATTATGCTTTTTCATTTTTTCTGTCTCCTATGGGATACTGTTCATACGAGACAAAGAGGTTTCTCCTTCTCACGTATTCTTCTTCCTGTATTATTCTCTTTCTTTTGCTGGAGCCAGACATTTGAAGGACACCGAGACTACGGGTCAGCGGGTTAGCATTTCCATACAGCGGCCTATTTGAACCTCAAGATGACAGTTTATACACAGTAAACGTCCAGATACCATCCTCCAGAGTCTCCGTCATCTATCATGAAGGTGACACGGCGGTGCGTGGAATGCTTAACGGCGTGCGTCGTGTTTTAGCATCTGTCAAAGTCAATTCTCCCTTAAACTACATCAAAGATTCATCAGCTTAGTGACAGGATCTTTATAAAAGTCGCTCACTGTAGAAGATGAGTTATAATAAAAGTCTAGAAGTAATTTAAAACAACATAAAATACACAAACTGAACATACAAATCAAAGCCAGCCTCGTGTCTCCTGCCTTTTGAAGCCAGTGTCTTGAAAGATGGGTTTTGTTGATGCAGTGAGGCAGCAGACAGGAGATGTACCTTCGGCTGCTGAATCTACATTTCTGGAGATACTGAAGCACAATGTTCTCCATGCACATTACGTGTGCTTTTGTTTTGAAGCACACTGATCAACACATGATCACATATTAGCAGCTTCTGAGTCTGAAGAAAATGTAGTAAAAATAATAAAAGAGCTCCTGCAGGGATAGTAGAGCTACTATTCCAGGATGCTCTAGTCATGTGTCCTAATGAACAGTTTTTGGTTTCCACATGCATACACAGTGACCTTTCATTTACATAATATTCAATGCCTTTGACATTTTACAACACTTTAACTGTAAATAAGGAGATATTTTATGAAGTGAAGCTCAGCTATAGCAGCCAGGATTCTCTGGAGGTCATGTGGATTATAATAGTGAATAGGAAGAGTCTCTCACATTTATATAAATGCCTTTTATACCAGTGTTCTATAATAACATTTCCAGAAAATAGGGTTAATAATTAGTAATTTCTGGAGTGGGTGAAGGTAAACAGTACATCTCCATATCTCTCCACCATTTCACATCACTTTATTTACCTATATGCTCTTTTAATTTAGATATAAATCCCTTTCATCACTACACTCCACCCACGTATTTTATTTCGTGTGGAAATTTGTCACGTTCCTGAAGCTGAAGACGCTCTGACGATGGTTTCACTGTGAGTTTGGGCGTCCAAATTCTCTGTTTACTGGTAAATATAGAGCAAACTTGTGTTGGAGAAAATAGTTGCATGGAAGTGAGCCCATCTTTATGTGAACAGGGAACGTGTTTTGGACACAGCTCATGTGTCATATCTGTGAAACAAGGCTGTCTACACCTTTTCCAGGCCAGTAGTCATGACAGATGATGGTGTCGAGGGTATTGAAGATTCTACCACAAGCGTAAATGGACTAAAATCTGCAAAACCATACAGTAAAAGTCATACTTTAATCAGTTTGTATTTGTGACTAAACACTGTCTCTGGATATTATTCTATACATTATTTATGCATTTCTTTTCTCACCTAACAGCAGGGGTGCTGTTTGAATTTAATGCCTAAAGCTACGATTAGTCACATTCAGTAGATCATTTTCACATGAAAGAGCAGTAGTGAACAGAATAATATGTAGCAGTGCTGCTCTACTGTATGTGGCGATATGGTGTTTGAACGTTTGGCTGTCACACATTCATGCATCTTTCAAGTAATTACATCACATAAAAAAAGATTTTAAATCCTTAGTGGGAACCATTCTGGATATAGATATAACTCGGTGTCATTCAACATTTTGAGGAAAATGGTTCGTCTCCCTCCTGAAGCCAGATCTGGGTAGCGAGCTCTCTGCTGAGTGTCTGATGGTCAGGTATTGACTCATGGGTCTTGGTGAGGCACAGGCCTAAAAACTATGGCAATGGTCTTCTTATTCCATGTGGACCCACCAGTTATAGAAATATGGATCAGGGTTGGGTGCAGCGAGGGTGCTGTGTAAGCTATGAAGCAGGGAAAGACATGCTAAATGGTTGCTGTCATTGTGGACTGGTTGTAGGGACATGAAGCCTCCACTCTCTGGTGGGAAAGAAGAATTGGTGCAGAAGATTGACTGGTGCCATACAGATGGACAATTTCAGTTCAGGGCTGAGTAGGGTAATCATTTCCATTTCCATGCTCAGTGTTCATAGTTGCTGAAGGTAAGAGTTTCAATTACCTACATAATCTATATCCATACCTTCACCTATGGCCAATCTGTGGGGTGGCTGGTGTGAACCTTAGAAAAACTCTTATACATAGATTAAGGAAGTAGGTAAAGGCAACGGATGGAATGGTGCTAAATGAATGGATGGATGATTCAGTTTGACTTTATGACATAGAGGACATAAGACGCATACCAAAGTAGTATTAGTCATGTAAGAGTCATCTATTTACATATGCAGACGGTGTATTAGCTATTCAGAGGTGGGAATTAATTGTTACGTTTAATTAAAAAAATCACGAACATAGCAAGAACCACGCAGTAAACCGGAGCGGTTAACATGCAGATGTTGCCCTGTGAGGAGCAATCGTGCTCAGTAATGACTTGTCTGTACTCTTTCTCAGCCGAGGGGTCAAAGTGAGGTTACGGGCTAAACTGAAATGAGAGACGTTTGTACACATTCTTCAGATTCTGAGCAGATAAATGAGGACCAGCTTACTGACGTGATGTAATATGTAATAAACTGTAAAGGGAACTATGCGGCCAATCACGTGCAAAGACTAGAATCATAGCATAATGTGCCAGGTACACGGAGCGACACAGAGACTTAAATGCAGGTGCATGGGAATGACCAAACATTTCTTTAGTCTAAAATGTCATATATATAATGTCATGTTAATGTTTGCTGTGGTTCTGTGTTCAGTTGTTCATTTAAAGGTTTGATTAAAATGTTAAATAGTAATAATTGTGTATTTTGTTTGTAATGAAACAAATGCATAAAAATAAGGCTGAAATGAAAACACTGAATAAAAATGTGATTACCAAAACACAAACCATTCATAATTGGTAAATTAGGCTAAAATAGAAGGCGCTGAGTGATACTAAATGAAGAGCCGCTGGGGAGCCGTTGGGGAGCCAGCTTAGCTCTTCTAAGGGAGGTGAAGCGGAAGCTTTGAAGAGAGCTGGACTTCCCCTCACTAGTGGCATGTTTATTGTTTGTAAATGTCATGAAGACTACTTTTTTTTTCAACATAATCACACTAATTAAAATTAAAAAAAACTCTTTGGCCGACATTATTTTCTCTAAAAAAATATAATTTATTAACTTGCAAAAAATCTTTTTCTATTCTTAAATTGTCCCATTGTATGTTCAAGACTAAGGCAGGAATATAATTTCCTTCAAAATATTAAACCTTGATATTTGAAAAGAGTAAGTGCCTGTATGTGTGCAAATTCTCATAAGGTTTGTGTCCGTGTGAATAGAGACAAAGGCCTTTTCTGAGTTTAGTAATTACTACATATATTATGATAAACCTCTTTCATCTCCAAAGTAATGAACATCTGATGGTGAACTACATTATAACCTGAACTCCATTTAGACTCAATTTTGTATCTCATTATAGATGACTGACAAAAGCTGGAGTCTGAACAACTTTGGCTTTGTCTATACCCATCAATTTACTGTCACCGGGCCTCACATTCAATACATGTTTGTTATCAGTTCTAACCTATAGGGAGAACAGTAATTAGTGTTGCAAATTACAAAACACAATGAATATGCTACGCAATTACTGGTTTCAAGAGTCTGTTTTTAGAGAGATGCATACTGGCTGCTTGCTTTCTAATGACCTTGATGTTAACGTAATCATTGAGCCAACTATGTACATAATTTATCTGCAGCAGTGCATCGCTGATTTTTGTATTGGAAGAAAATATTTTCTGTATTAGCAGCACAAACCTATACGTGAAAGCAAAATTACTAAAAATAATAACACTGTGAGCTTTAAAAAATTCTAATCTGAATTTCATGGCTCATGAATATTAAAAACCAAGCAAATAATAGATGCATGCAACTTGTTGTCCTTCTTGGGTCGAAAGTTCGAAACAAAAATAATTGCTTCTTTATGGATGTGATTTTTTAAATTAAGCTTCTGAAAAAACATTATTTTTTTGCATGCAAGCTGTCACAGAATTTCCTTTTAAGGGTTGTAAATGTGCTTCTTGAGAGTATTTTGTGTGGATGTCTAGATGCTGTAATCTGCACTGCTCAATCTATCAGCTGTGTTGCCTTTTACCATTTCCACTTCCTCTCTGTGCTTATCTCCTTGGGGAAAATCTTTGGTTTAAAAAGAGAGCTGTGCTAGTGCACCTTTGTCGATTTGAATTCTCACCACAGCTGACCTCGCTGTCAAACACGTCTGCAGTTTATGGAAAGAAACAAGTAAAGGAGACTTGGCATAGAAGGTGGACCAAATGCTTGCTGCTACACAAACATAAAGATTGTCAGTTGTGATGATGACTTTATTTAGATGGAATCAAGGAGGTGATGCGCATCAGCAGAGAATGATGTGGTTACTGTAAAGTGTGGAAAACCTCTTCTGCACTGGAGTGAGTGAGTGAAAAAGGTCTGAATAAAATGCCTGTAATTGATAAGTTGTAAATGTTTGTGAAACCTGTTAAAATAAAGGTGCAACTCATTCATAGTCAGTCTTTGAGCAGTGAAGGTCACAGTTACGTTAAGTGATTTCGTTAACTGAGATTTGCACTTGTGTGTAAAGGCTCCGGGCGTATCACAAATATGGTTTGACAATGCCACATACATTTGACAGGCTGTTAAAACCCTCTGCCCAAATGTCTTCCAGCTGCAGACATGTCCACAACATGTGGTTGTGGATGCATATTAAACCATTCCCAGCTATTCCTGTTAATCTTGTTGCCAATTTGCAGCAAGTAATATAGAGCATATGGAGTACTCTGACAGGCTGTAGCTCATGACTGATGCATATTAATGAAAAATAAATGAAGAGGAAAGACATTTTGGATATTAGTGAGCATAGTTCCTCTTCCTATTGCAGCTTAATACGATTTAAGAAAGAGGGTACAGCTGTATGGATTGAAAATGTTTCACCAGCGCTTATTTTTCATACACATACACAGACAATAATACACTCTCTGTGATACACGGTAAAACTGTTACTTAATCACTGTCTTTTCTGTTTGTCCTTACACTGCTGGCTATAATGTTAAAACTAGAGATGTTTTAATTTATTTGACACACAAGGCATGACTCAGGGACGCAGAGGAAAGTTCAGACACCTTTATTCGCGAGACATGAAAGTTCTGACAGATCAGAGGGTAACGCCGTGCATGGGCATAGTCAGCAGAAAGGCGAAGGCCAGAAACAGAGCTGCAAAAGCATGAAGGGATCAAGGCAAGGAAAAAGCAGGGAGAATGGAAAACAGTGAGAAATAATTAGACATGCACGTAAATTGCACGTCTGCAAACAGCTCAGAACAGCTCCAGCTCCCCACACCTCTCAACTAGACAAGCAATACAGATGATGGATAAATGGAATTCATATGTAGATCTGCTTCTTCTCTTAAATCTGTACAACCAATACATCTACACAGATGTACTAGATATACTAGTACAAAGCATTAGTGACAGCTTAAGAAATGGACTTTACTCATCAAGAGAAGCTGGATTTGAACTTTGTTCAAACTTTATTTTGATGTTGCAGGTGACAGGCACGAGGAGATGTACATATACAAACAGTACCTCATCCAGCTCAGTCTGAGGCTGCTGTTTCTCAGTCAGTGTAAACTTGAACTTGCAGTGAATTTTCAAACATTGCTGTAAATTCACCTATTATTAATCATTCTCATGCTTTTCCTTTGACTTTGAAAATTCATTTTGGTGACAGGCCAGCCCACAGTTGGAATACTGAGTCAATAAGGGAGGGAAAGAACAGAGCATTACCCAGAACTGGAACCGTGAGAAGCGAATGTCCATTTCTTTAGGAGACAGATGCTCTGTGTTAGTGGGACACAAATCATAGGGCTCAGCGCTATTGGATTGTAAAGCTGCTGTTTGATGTGTACTGATAGTGGAATTTCTTCATCCATCATCTCCTGAACCCAAAGCCCCAAATTATGCAGTTCAGTGTAGACAGCAGAGCCAATCTTCCACCTTATTGTTAGGACGGTTTGAATTTCTTTATTAATGGCATAATCACCATATTTCCTATATTAACTTTTTCAGCCAGTCACAAAAAAGGGCCAACCTTGAAGATTAAAGTGAAACAGACTCATGTATCCACAGACACACACAAATTTAAAGTGATTCTGTAAATGCAAATGACTCAAACACATGGCGCAACCTGCCATCATCAAAAATGACTTTGGAGAAAGACAATCAAACGAGAATGTGACAGACAGTATAGATAAAAAAACTTCCACTCTCCTGCTGTTGAGCGCTCTGCTTGTCTTTGTCTCCTATCAGATTCTGTGAGACCCACGCTGCTGTAAATAAGCTCTGCTTCCGTCGTACCTCCTTCCTCACATATTAGATGATGTTTTGAATGGAGAGCGCCTCCGAGCTTATCTTGAAAGAAAAATATGCAACAATCCTCTATGGATGCTGTTAGAGCCCTTATGTTTAAATACAGAGGATTAGATCAGAAAGCAGAATTAGCCCCTTATTCTGATCTTATTGTTCTGTTAACTGTAATTGCCTCTCCCTCCAGCCATAACAATAAAGCTTGAAAAATATGAGGGGGAGTTATTACACCAAAGCATTTGAGGATAACAGCCCCATTAAAAAGCACTCTATTTCAAAACAGCTTCGTTTATTGCACAGAGAAATTGTCTCATCTCAGCTTTTTGCTGTGAATTAACATAACAGGTAACCAGGACAACCAGTTCTTAGACTCACAACTTCTCCACTTCTTTAAGTGTGATTTCCTGTGAAACTTGTGAATTCCTGTGACATGACATGGCAATATTACAGTGCTGTGAAAAACTTTTTTTCCCTTCCTTTTTTAAATATTTTTGGGCATATTTTTCACACTTCAGTGATTCAGATCATCAAACTAATTTAAATATTACCCGGAGATAACCAGAGTAAACACAAATTGCAGTTTTTAATTGATGATTTCATTTATTACCTGCCTGACTCTATGTAAAAAAAGGCTTTTCACAGTAAATGTTGTGAAAAAACTTGATCAGTGAAAGTTCTGACCAGTCGAAAGAGTCAGAAAAGGCAGATTCCCAGTGGCTCAGTAGAAGTCATTGATTCATATTTCACTCATATAATTAAACTGCGTATTGAGCAAGAGGAAGTGGGAACTTATTTTCAGACTACTTCAGTTAATCTACTCTGTGAAAAAGGCAAGAAATTGGAGAAAGGAAACTATAAGCCAGTTTCAAAGGTCAAATAACTGTCAAAAGTCCCTCAAGTATCATTTATGAACAGATTAAATAAAATATGTTAAAAGTATAAGTTAAATGATTTAGAAATGTCCACTGAATTTAAACCCATATTTTGTATTTAACTAACCACGCCGAGAAGGAGGCCGATGCAAGGAAATTTTGGTCCTGTAACCATATTTGATCTCCAAAAAGCTTTTTATGATGTAGACCAGTGGATCCTGTTACACAAAGTAAGAGCTGTTGGTTTTCGGTAGCGTATAGCTGAATGGGTTCAGTTCAGTCTAACAGATAGTTACAGTAAAAAATAATGGTCATGTGGTTACCACAGATGCCTCACAGCTAGAAAGGGTCTTTGAAGAACTGTACATTACTTACTTTAGATGTTCAATTATGAATCTGGGAGATGAAAGATTTCCTTTTTTTTTTTAATAGGTGTCTTCTTTATTGGCCACTTGACGTTAGTTTAGTGGTGACATCATTTAGTGATGTGTAATCCTGCATGTATCAAATAAAACAGCCTTTCTTCCCCTAATTCACATTTAATTGGTTAATAATTTAAAATGATCCCTCACTTTCCCACAATGTATTTAGAGAAATAAAGTCTGGTCTGATGTGGTTTTCAGGCCATTTTCCAAGTTTTAAACTTAATATTTTGAATGGAATTTCCAGCCCTGATTCACGTAGGTATTCCAGTATGCAAACATGTCTTCATTCCGTGATCAAAGCGGAGGCTGTAGGCCGCTTAGGTGGTCGCCTAGGGCACTATCAGTTGGAGAGACACCAAAGGAGGAGGAAGACATATTTCATTTTTAGTTTCAGAACATCAGCACTGAATGAGGAGAGCGGACGGCTGCTCTGCATGTGTGTCAGCGATATTTAACAGGTGAACACATCTCTACAGAGCTGCTGCTGGTTTGGCATCAAGCTGAGGTTAATGGGTATCTGTTTAACGCCTATCCAGATCTTCCTGCTACAAAAGATTCACACTGACATCTCTTGGTGTAGGCCCAAAGTGTGCCATGGGTGTTGTAGAATAAAAGGACAAATCCGAATTAAAACATATGAATACCAAATGCTCCTCTGTAAAAACAGCAGAGACTGGCTGATGTAGAGGCTTTAAAAACATAGACAAACAGTAGACAGACCTCTACTGTCATCAGACAGTCATTGTACAGGGTGAGGGCTGTTGCCACTTCTTTAAAGCTGGTTCTATTTCTCTGAAAGTCAACAAACACAAAACAGTCCACCAGGTCTCTGTACTTTAATGCTAGAGAGGGACTGTGGTGCATGGAAAGATACCAACTGAGACATGATGTTGAGGTTGAATAAATTTAGATTAGAAATACTGAAGTGCTAGAAAAATCATTGCTATATAATAACCTAACAAAAAAAACGGACCTCAAGCATGTTGCCAAATTATTATTTTTTTTTTCCAGGGCACCAACGTGGCCAGAAACAGCCCAGAGCAGGAGTAATGTGTGTTGGCATTTCTTAGCACAGCCTATCCCTCTATGTTTGGGGCTGTTTACCTGCAGTTTGGTATACCGCGGTTTTTGACTCACAGCAGGTGAAGCTTAGGAACCGACACGGGACTAATTAGACAACCCATCGGACTCTGCAATTGCGGGATGTGACCTTGTAGTGCCGTGCTTCCAGACTTCTTTGTGAGCCTCTGGTATGCTTGGATGTAGTGAGCTACAGCTGAAGATTAATAGCTGTCATTATTCACCAAGGATGCTTATGATCCTTGTGTACCTGCAAAGTGGTGATAGAGGTTTAACTTCTGAACTGCTTCTAATGAGACGCCTCTGTAAAAAAAACTGATAAACTGCGACCTTGCTGGTGACCACAACACTGTGAGCTAAATTTAAAATTGAGTTTACAATACAGTGAGTGTGGAAGGGTAGTTTCAAAGGTAGATCAAGGCAAACTGTTCAACAGTATATTTACCACAAATCTGCCACTCCTCCATCACAGTTTGAATAGAGATGGATGGTACAGGATTATACATCTAGGCATATCTGTACTATACATTCTGATCTAAGAGAATGAAACATAAGCAGTGCAAATACAATCTAAATCCACCACCTCTTTTGTTCTTCCCAGGATTGATGGACATTGTGTTCAGGCATTAGGAACAGGAAACAAATGTTTCTTGTGACTGTGACTGAAAATAGTGTGGTCATTTTTCTTCAATCTATCAATTTCCTTTTCCAGTGTGCATCTGCTGAGTGGGTAATGAAGCAGGTAATTGGCAGTCAAAGGATGTTACACTGAAATTGGTCCTTTTGCTGCAATCACTTGTGACAGCAGGAAATGACATAGTATTAGAGAAAAAGAGACAAAATCCCAGTTTTACGTTTACTTTCTTGCCTCTAGGCTAATGGTGAGGATTAATGTAACATGATGTGTTTCAGATGCTTATTTGTACTCTTCTAACAAAATTACGTTGATGAACCGCAACAGAAATTCTATTATCACTTGTCAGTGCAGTACTGTGTGATAGAAGAGGATCTACTTTCTCTCATGCAGCTCCACATATCACTCCCACCCCCATGTTTCATGGTCAGCACCATGCAGTCGCTGTGGACACATTAGCCAAAGTCTTGCATTATCCCTAGTGAACTCTTAGTGTTGTTCAAAAACTATTGTAAACACATGAGTGAGTCACGCTGCTGCACTGGTTGACAGGTTTCTTCTTTTTCAAAAGAGAAACAAAGGCTTTTTATAGTGTCTGAATGGGTTTCTCCGACAAAAACTCAAATTTGTCTCTATGTGGTTTTACTGACAATAATAATAAGCCACAGAGTATAATTATTGTAAGATGGTACAATTTTGAATAATTAAAATTTTAGTGATAGTGTGTTTTTTGTAATAATACAGGAATTTATCAGGTCTAGTATTCACTGTAATTTATACCTGCTTGAGACACAGAGTGTTCTTGAGAGTACGTGTCACACACTCAAATGCATGACTCAGACAGCGATGTAAAATCACACACTGTTCACCTTTAATATCATTAATGACATACTTCATTGATGCCCAGCTGTAGTAGATGACGGAGTTACTGTGGGGTTTCAGTGTTTTGTCAGGACACCTCAAGATGTATCCTGAAGGAACCGCATTGATCCGCTCACCCTAGGTTCATAAACGACTGCTCTACGCACTGAGCTACGTGCTGCCCTATTGGACTGGCAAAAAGACAAAAATTGTAGTTAGACATGCAGTAGGTTCAGTAACAGTGAATGTCAAAGATAAGCACAGGTCAAAAATACTAGGAGAAAACAATGACTGGAAAGTCACATGAATGGGGCAGCAAGCAGTTCAGTGGTCAAAAGTGTGAGTGGTTTGATTTCCAGTCCTTGTTTTGCATGCAGCTGGTTTTACGCAGACAAAAGACAAATGTATATTGCTCTTCACACCTCAGTCTCTGTATAACTGCATTCAAGAAAGAAATGTTGAAATGTGTTCATTGTTGAGATTTTTTTTTGTCTTTAAATCATTTCTGAACACATATTTCTGGCCCTAAGGGGTAGCCCAGAGTGCATCCAGAAATTGGTTGCTCTGTGCCCCAGCATGGCCCGTCAGCAGTGAAAATTGGAGTCTTGAACTGAGGTCCTTCCTGTCACTGCTTTCTTAATTTTCTCCTCTCATCTCTGACCTCCAGAACATACTGAAGAGACCGGCTCGTGTTATTATCCTCCAGCCCTGACCTGACTGGAGCTATTAGATGTTAAAAAAGCTTAACATTTTTAATCCCTGTCTGAGCCATGGAATTATAATTACCTTTGACCAAACCAAAGAAAGTTTGACAAGTATCTTTGATCACACAGTGGTACTGTGCATTCGGTAATGTAGAATCACATCACCACTGTTCTCGTCGTTGCAACTAAAATGTACCAACATGTTTTGACATGTCTTCCCTTCACTTCACAAATTTGCAGCTAATTTGCTCCACTTTGACAAATCAAAAGTTTAACATGCTCATTTGAACAGGGGCCAGATTAATTCACTAAAAAATCATTTTGCGACTGACTTGTATTTATCCCATCTTGACACATTTCATTTTTAAAAAAGGTGATAAGTGCAGTACCCATGCTTGCACAACCAGATCCACATGAGTGATTGTATAAAGTACATTAAAAGTGAATTTTGTAACTTACATAAAACCTAAGAATATCTTTCAAATTGAATGTTAGATGTTGCTTATACTTTGACATGAGATAATCCTCATGTACATGACATAAACCTTTCTACTCTAATGCTGGTAAGTCTTTCCCCCTCCCCCTCCTGTTCACCCTTTCTATGCTAATAAACAAACTTCTCAGTGGCTGAGTGTACGTTACCAATCATCACATCAGTGAAGGTACAACTAAAATGTGAGGCAGTATTAAAACGAGCTACTGTAGCAAGCAGGACAATGATAAGCTCTTATTTAGGATACGATTTCTTTTAAGATAAGCTGGTTTTATGTGTGTAAGCAAGTGTTAAAATATATACTGTAAGTACAGTATGTGAGATATTCTGTATGAAAGAGTTGAAAATATCGACAGCATGTGAGATTATAGGCTACATGTATAAATGTATGAGTTCAAATATTCATATATTACTGAGTGATATTCAAATGTGAAAATACTGAGCCTTTGTGGGAAAAACGATGCATATTTGGAAGTATAACTGTACCGTAGGTATGTGATAGTGTAAAAATGTGTATTTGCTAGAGAGCAGATTGTACTGTATGCATGTGAGAGTATAATGTACAGAAGTCAGATGACCAGAATGAGCTTGCACAACTCCTCATACACAGCAGGCAGTGAGAAGAGATTACAAGCTTGATCGCTCTGTCATCTTTGTTGCATCACCATAGAGGACAACAAATTATGAAAACTTACTGGACAGATTTTAGCTTTGAGATAAAATAGTATATGAATCATTGTCCTGTGTCCTTTTATTTCTTGTCAGAAGTGTTGACTGCTTTCACATCCATCACTATACCTGCAGACAGGGGAGGCCTGAGAAGGAGATAACGGTGAGTAGGGAAAACTAGAGAAAGTGACCAAAATTGCAGTTGGGGGAGCTTATTTGGCTGAGGAGTCTGAGGAGTCTGAGCAGGACTGTAGGACGTCGGCGTGAGCTGGGTAAGGCAGAGAACAGTAAGTGCAAATGAGTCCACAATAAGTCCACAAGGGGAAAATGCTTCTTCCACGTGCTCTTCGCGTTTCCAGGAGCAGGCCCGCCGACAGGCCTGAGTGGGCCCAGTAAAAACACGGTCTCGCATAAAGTGAGGGAAGAATATTTTTCAATTTCGAATAAAATGCACGGCAATAAAGCATAGAGGTGTGAATACTTAAAATGAATTCTAATCTCAGTTGCCAATATACAGTACATTCCTTTTGTAAGCAAAAATGTGTCTTTTGTACTAAAGAAATTGTCTCAGACAAAGGTAAGAGTTAAGTTTCTTTTGTTTTTGCAGGGTTAAAACAAAACCATTGTTATTTCAAAAACAGCTCTGTAATATTTGCTACACTTCCAGCCCTACTGTAACCAAGTGTTTATTACAACAGATTTCTGCTAAGAAAGACACATTTTCACCTCATTTCTTGCCTTGGACACCTATGTTCCCATATCACTGTGTTCACAATATCATAATCACACCACATCTTCATTCCCATTGCAGCTAGATGTGTGAAGTCACCTCAGTGAGGTGGACAGTGGGCAGAGAACAGCATGCAAGATTAAACCAGCTGTCAGTCTGGCTGAGGTCAATCTCTAACAATAACTACCTTTTTGAATTTTGTTCTGTGCTTTTGAAAAGAAAGAACGACATTGATGCTCAATGTTTCCATCTTTTCACCTTTTAGGACTGTTCCCACCCTGCAATTACAGTGATTGAATATCTGTCAGTGAAACTTAACAGGTATGAAAGGGAAAGGGAGGACATCTGAAGTAAACCGTTTTTCCTTTTTATTTTACTGAGTGACAGGTTTCCCTTGAGAGGGGATTGTAGGAGTGTTGTGCAAACACGCTGAAAATGAAAGAGCATTTCGTTCTTCTGGCATACGTGTTTAAGGTTAAGTTGTTTTTAGCAAATGCGATCATGCTTCAAATCAGTTTGATTTAATACCACACGTATTGCTGTCGCTTCCTAGCATGAAAATGATGGGTTTGTGGAGTTATATAGTCAAGGCATGCAGTGTTCTGCTTCTTCCCTCAGAGGAGGAAAAAACAATAAATTATAATATATGCAATACTGTATGTAGGGTACAATTTACTGTACTATGTGGTACAAACATTGTTACGTAGGTGCAGGAATAGAGATGTAGTACCCTCTGAGCTCACCACAGACTATTGTATATACAGTAGACTACTGTTGCTTTAACATCTTATGATGAAATCAGAGCTAGAGCTATTAGCTTTGATTGATAATGATGAAGCTACAGTTTTTAATCGCTTTGACATCATTACTTTGAACTCTACAGCAGGACTTAAACATAATTAACCCCCACATCCCTTTTGTTTATGCACGTCTACTCAAGTCTTTTTTTCCCCACTTTTGCTTTTTTGTCATCTTCCACCACCTGCCACCAACAAAACAGGGCTGTACAAACTGTTTAGACCACAGTTTAACATAATAAATGGGCTATATGTCTTGTTTAAGGTGTGTGAGGGTTGTAGTTGGACCCAGAAAGCAGTCAGGGAGTTAAAGGGTTTTTGGTGATTTATTGTAAAGGCACAGGCGGTGTAGCATACAATGGTGTCAGGTAGAATGAAGAGACAGAGGTGCACAAAATGGTGGAGGCTACATGAACACAAATGGCTGCTGCCGGTGAGGTGACTGCTATGCGGTCTCCAAGATGGAAGCTGCAACACACAAAGACAAACACAAACACTACACAAACTCACAACACAGGTGGGGATTGTCCAGAATGAAACCAGGGTTGCAGTCCAAAA
>JAUYWH010000011.1:3956924-3967123 GCA_034779795.1 Ctenopoma multispine | reverse complement strand
GTAACATGTGATGCTAAGTTATGCCCGGAACATGCAGGTTTATACTGGGAAACCTTTCCCTAAAAAGAAGAAGAAAAGAAGTGTGTGGTTCTGCAGATAAATGCAGGTCTCAAGGGACACAACATAATGTGATAATTTCTTCAGTTCTATTAAATTCAACCTTATTTGTTTAGCACAAAATCACAACAGAAATCATCTCAAGGCACTTTACAGTGTAGGGTTTAAGACCTTACACAGAATATACAGTATATACAGTGCGGGCGGTCTTTGTCCTTCAAGCTTGGGTCCTCTATCAGAGGCTGTTCTTAGGATTTGGCTCTTCTGTTCAGAAATCTCAGATGTTGTTCCTGGAATCTGTTGGAGCCTCTCTCCCAGTTTGGGCGTCACTGCCCCGAGTGTTCCAATTACCACTGGGACCACTGTTACCTTCACTTTCCACATCTTTTCTAGCTCTTCTTTCAGCCCTTGGTATTTCTCGAGCTTCTCATATTCCTTCTTCCTGATGTTACCAGTGCTTGGGATTGCTACATCTATCACTATGACCTTCTTCCTCTGCTTGTCCACCACTACTATGTCTGGTTGGTCAGCTATTACCAGTTTGTCAGTCTGTATCTGGAAATCCCACAGGATCTTTAAGGAGCCTTATCATTCTCAGCCACCTTTGGAGGTGGCTCCCATTTTGACCTTGGAACTTCCAGCCCATACTCGGCACAGATGTTCCTGTACACTATGCCAGCCACTTGGTTATGGCTTTCCATGTACGCCCTGCCTGATAGCATCTTGCACCCTGCTGTTATGTGCTGGATTGTCTCAGGGGCATCTTTCATGCACAGTCTGCACCTGGGGTCCTGCGTGGTGTGGTTGACCCCAGCCTCTATTGATCTTGTACTTAGAGCTTGTTCCTGTGCTGCCATGATAAGTGCCTCTGTGCCATCCTTCTCTCCAGCCACTGGTAGGATTTTTCGATGTCAGCTACTTTGTCTATTGGCCAGTGGTACATGCCGTGCAGGGGTTTGTCTTTCCATGATGGATCATGTTCTTGCTCCTCTTGCTTCTTGGGTTTCTGTTTTCTGAGGTATTCACTAAGCATGTCATCAGTCGGGGCCATCTTCCTGATGTATTCATGGATCTTTGATGCTTCATCCTGGATAGTGGTTCTAACGCTCACTAGTCCTCAGCCTCCTTCTTTCCGCTTAGTGTATAGTCTCAGTGTGCTGGATTTGGGGTGAAACCTTCCATGCGTTGTGAGGAGCTTGCATGTCAGTCTTGATGTCAGTGGCTTCCATCTCCTCCTTTGGCCAGTCTATTATGCCAGCAGGGTATCTGATGACTGGTAAGGCGTAGCTATTGATTGCCTGGATCTTGTTCTTTCCATTTAACTGACTTCTCAGGACTTGCCTTACTCGTTGCAGGTATTTGGTGGTTGCTGATTTCCTTGTGGCCTCTTGTTCCCACTTGCCTTCTTGGATTCCAAGGTACTTATAGCTATCCTCAGTGTCTGCTATATTGCCTTCTGGAAATATGATCCCCTTAGTTCTGACTACTTTCCCCCTCTTTGTTACCATCCGACTACACCTATCCAGTCCGAATGACATTCAGATATCGTTGCTGTAGAACCTGGTGGTGTGGATAATTGAATCGATGTCTCGTTCACTCTTGGCATACAGCTTGATGTCATCCATGTAGAAGAGGTTGTGTGTAGATTCATCACAATTGACCACTAAACTAAAGCTACCACATAGTTTGCATCCCACTTGAGTATTAATGCTGTGAAAACGGTTTTAATTCAGCATCCTCGTCATTGTACAGGGCAGTCATAAATTATTCCAACAACAGGGAAACCACAGATTTCCATAAATGCAACTCTTGATTTCCTGCTTATTTTTGGGAAGTTAGGAGTGATTTCCTCCTCTGCAGAACTTGATAAAACAAGCTGTTTTTTTCTGTTTTGCACATATTGTTTTTTCCGTCTGAATAGACATAAATGTTTCTGATTAATCAGCAGACATTTTCACTTGTCATCAAAAGCAGAAGTGGCAGTAGTAACGTTATTGATGGCTGCACTCCAGCAATTATTCCAATGCAATGAAGCAAGTAATAATGTTATTACACCTGAAAAGTCAAAATATCTGCCTGGAATGGGTCTATTCAAATTGAGTTTCAACATACATTCCCACCTGGTCACATGCTATTGGTTTTCAAATTGGTGTTTGGGAAGGACATTTCCTGCTTCAACGTGGCAGTGTCTTAATGCTAAACTGACAAAATCAGTCCTTTGAGCAGATGCTCCAAAAATTACATTCTACAATCTAGTTATTAATAAGTTATTAAATCTATAAAACTAATAGATAAACTTACAGTGATTTGTAATTATGGACTTGGAATTCAGACAATAAAAAAGGCTATTTTTATAGCTTCATCAACTCAAGTGGGAGTCTATCTTTTCGGAAAACACAACATTTCAGAAAACATAATGACATTTTGCAAACGCAATAACATTTCAGATAACAGAAGAGGCAGGGAAAACTCTGCTTGTTTATGAATGGAAATCAAAGTCAACCAAGCAAGTAAACCCACATCAGCAGTCACAGGTTTCAACCAGATCTTACATTTTCCCTCCTTGGAATGTTATTATAGCACTCTATTGAGTAAATTTGAATTTTGTGTTATTTTTTATCTAAATAATGTCAAAGCCATCACTGCTGTGGTTTAGGAAATGTTGTAGTGTTTTCTCTTTTGTTGTGTTTTGTGTTGTTTTATATTATATTATGAAATGTCATTGTGTTTTCCACAAACGGGCCACCATATCTTTCTTTCTTTCTTTCTTTCTTTCTTTCTTTCTTTCTTTCTTTCTTTCTTTCTTTCTTTCAAAAATGACTAAAAACAGATCTAGCAACTTTTTCAAGTGTTATCGGAGACTCATGGAGACAAACACCTGAAAGCACGTATCATTCTTAATCTTCTCAACGAGCAGCAGGTGTTGCTGTGGACCCCTACCCGACCATGAGTGCTCACAGACGGCTCAGTCCTGCTGCAGCAGTCGCTCCTGCAGTCAGAGCAGGAGACAATCACCCCTGTGTCCAGATATAAATAAATTGCGCAAACGATCAAATTTAAAGCTCAGTATTACACAAGCTAACAAACATGAGCCTGTCTGTTTCGTCAGGTTGAATAATAAACTATTTAACCTACTAGTTATTGACTAGCTGCTGGCTTGTTATCGTAGGCTACACTCCACCTAACTTGAGGAAACTTAGCTTTATCATGCAGTTTTTCCTCCTCTTCGTCCTTCCTTCCCTCTGTCTTTTCTCTGCCCCTGAAGGATTTGTCCCTTTTGCGACACTGTTTTGTCTTTAACCTGCACTTGGGATGCACCTTGCAGCCTGGTTACAGACTCAACCAGCGGAGCTCTGAGAGACTAAAAATCACTGCACCAGGAGAGCTCTGTTTACATCAGTCTGTCTTTTTGTACAATAATATACCTCTGATAATATGTCAATCAACACTCAAACATGAAATGAACGGAAAAATTAATGAAATAATATTTTAATCATATTAACGTTATTTGCTCTTGGGGGCCCCTTAGTGGTAATCGGGGCCCTAAGCAGGTGCTTAGTCCATAGTTTTTTTTTACATCATCCCTCAATGTAATACAGGAGTGTACAAGAGTGTTGCATGAAGCACACAGTGGTAGCTCTGTAGCAAGGATAGCAGAGACTAGCAGCAAGACAAAGACAGTATGATGACAGGGATCCATCATGCACTCACACCCTGCGTGGCTGGTATGTTCTATGAAACTACAACATCACTAAAAAATGTATCCAGTACTTTCAGTTACTTTCAGAATTCTACTACCCTCATTTATTTAAAATACATTTCTATGTTTCTTTCTATTTATCTATGCAAACCAAACTTTTGGACCGTAAGTTGTGGATCAGGAGAATAGAGCAGTTGTGTTCATTATCCCACTAATGTTAAGTAACACCCCTCCCAAAAATTATACAATAGATTATGCAATAAAAACTGTGTGTTCTACTACAACTTGCCTGACAGCAAATTGTATCTCAAAGTGATGAGACAAACTCTGCAATAAATCATCAAAGGTAATTAGCTGAAGCGTTCGAGCAGAAAGTCAGGCATTTTCTTTTGTTGCTAGAGCAGAAAGTTGCTGAATCACTAAGCAGAAAATGCAAAACTGCCATGTACTTGCTTATTTGTCATTATATACTGAGGAGACATAGCTGGATGTTATCAACATCCTCCAAGCAAACAACTTAGTGTGTTTGTGCTTGTACCCATGTGCATGAAGCATCTCTTTATGTGTGTGTGTCTTCTGTCAGCGCTCCTTACGACATGGTGCCATCTGACGCTGAGGGGAGAGAACAGAAAGTAGTAAAGGGTAGAAAACGGCAAAGACAAATCTGAGCAGTCAGACAAAAAAACAGTCAGGTATTAACAGTGAACAGATGGGGACAAAAAAGTCCTCGACAGTGTGGCTTTGAATTGATTTACTTTAATTTTCAGAACTCTGTCAAGAAAATAGAGAAACAGAGAAGGTAGAGGCACACTTTTTATGGCACACTTCAAGCAGAACCAAAGTGATTTCCTTGCTATGCTGCAGCAGCACAGAGAGATAATCATATTGAAACTGTGGAAGCCACAAACCCCCTGGAAAACAAAAAATATGTGGGGTTGTTTCTTTAACTGTAGAGCCAATTATTCTTTTCCTTTACAGTAAATATCCCATTTGTCCAGAGATGCTGTGGTTCAAAACATGTAGGTAAACCCTACCTTATTTTATATTATCTTATTATATTATATATTAAAGGACAATTTAATTTGTAACGCAGTATATACATCACTGTCACAATTTAAGACCACATCACATACACAAAGTAATTGATCACTTTGATTTTGGATAAAGAAACACCAGCAATCATTTAACAGTCTTGTGTTGCTTAGCTTACAATGATAAATTGTGTTTCTTGGTCTTTTATATTAGTATAATATAGCAGCACCTCCTGAGCAGAGACAATGCTAAGCTAAGCTAATGAGCTGCTGGCCACAGTTGTATTTAAAGGCCAGATATGAGGGTGGTATTGATTTGATTGATTTTGTTTTCTGCTTCTTTTCTCTCTCCACTTTCCACCCACCCCCAACCAGACATGGTTGATTGCTGCCCACCCTGAGCCTGGTTCTGTACGAGGTGTCTAACGCTGTAGGACCTACTCCTTGCTCAAGGGAAATTTCTAAACCTTGCTATGTAAAGTGCTTTGAGATGATTGTTTTGTGATTTGGTGCTATATAAATAAACTGAATTGATATTACATTGAAATATAATATTTTCCAAAATAAGTCTATTAAATTTTGAATTGTCTTGACCAACAATACTACTGTGGGATTTCAGTGTTTTGTCCAAGGACACCTCGACATGCGGCCAGGAGGATTTCACAGACGACTGTTCTGCCAACTGAGCTATAATTTGCCCCATTGGGTGCTTCTATTCTCAGATTCATTTGTTTGCCCCATTAAATGGTCTGTAGCCAGCAGACATAAGTGAGTTTCAATCTACATATGGTTAAAATTTTAACTAAACTTTTAGAAAATAGTTAAAATAAAATACAAATTGAAGTGTATTTACATCTATTATATTATTGATTTTCCAGTTGGGCATGATTAACACTGCAAAGTGTGTAATAAGTTGGGCATTGAGACTGAGTCAGCCTTGATTCACACCTCTATGTTTTTTTTCTGCCACCCATTTTATCCAGTTTTTTCAATAAGTCAGACAATGGTCCTTTTCCTCATTGTCCTTTTTCCTTTTCTTGCATCAAACACCTAAGCTATCTACACCAAAGGCATCACAACTCCTCACTGAGGCCAAGATTTGCTTTAGCTGTCACTAGTGGTGGGTGGATCAACGATACTATCAATACCAAGTTGGTATTGTTATCGGATGGATACTAGCACGATGGTATCGATAGTATATATCTTTTCTACTTTCAGTGCGACCGTTCCATCAGACAGTTAACCTCCCGGTACAAACACCGCTCCTCTCACATCAGATGCACCTGGTCCCATCTCCCACTAGGAAAATGTCACATTCAGTCCTACAACTTCACTCTCAAAATTATTAAATTCTAGGACAAACAGAAACTGTATTATTAGGGGGGTGCATTTTGTGGCAGGCCAGTTTCCTATGAAATGCGTTCTCCTACAGACATAATTTGTCTCTAGGTTCAATAGAGGTATCCTGGATCTCAATGTTAATTTAACACTAGTGTTTTTGTTTGTTCATATTTTGCACTTTTACAGGGATTTTAATGTTTAAAGCAATTTATACATTTTTACTTTACTTTTATGTGATGAGTGTTCATTTTCCGGCAGGCTGCCCTTATAAGGTAATACAGTGCCTTGCGAAAGTATCCGGCCCCCTTGAACTTTTCCACATTTTGTCACATTACAGACACAAACATGAATCAATTCTATTGGAATTCCACGTGAAAGACCAATACAAAGTGGTGTACACGTGAGAAGTGGAACGAAAGTCATACATGATTCCAAATATTTTTTACAAATTAATAACTGAAAAGTGGGGTGTGCGTAATTATTCAGCCAATACTTTGTAAAACCACCTTTTGCTGCAATTACAGCTGCCAGTCTTTTAGGGTATGTCTCTGTGGAAATACATGGTATTTACTTATGTTTACTCTTCACAAAAAACAACATTCATGGTACATATGCGTGCACCGAGGCGCATTGTTCAGTTTGATCAATGAAAACAAGCTGTTTTAGTCGATGGATGAGAGGGAACAGAACATAGCAGTTTAATTATGCTCTATTTTCATGTACTTTATTCCTCATTCTGTTTAGTCATCAGAGGCAGTCTCCCAACAGGATGGGGGATTCAGGTTAACAGAACCTCTGTAAGGCATAATTTGGCTTCTGTTCGCCCTCAATCCTTCCTTGGTTCCTGATGGATCCCTTCAGACTTCTCTCATTTCCTCTCAAACAAACAATGTTAGATCAGCTGTTTCTTTCAAAATGACACTAATATTCTCCCTCTCTCTCTCTCTCTATGTACAGTACTGTGTAAAAGTCTTAGGCCACTATTGGATTAGTTTTTCAGCAATGCTATGACGTCCATACATATTTATTTCTCAGTTTTTACATTAGAACAACTAGAAACACAAAAACGGGTTTCTTGGCTGCTCTTCTTTCACAAAGATCATTCCTGAACTGTTTTTTTCAGGCTATGGAAGGATCAACTTGGCATCCAGATGAAGCTGCCAAATGCAGAGTCAGGTCCTTGTTGGACTCTAACTTCATTATTCATAATTACATTTTGACAGGTCTTCCTCGCCTATTTCATCCTCAGCCGCTCCAGATTCTTCTACAGAGATCATACTCAATATTTGTCACTTTAGCTTAAATAAGTTTTTGATAATATTTGTTTGCTCATTATATCATGTACATATTTCTGTATCTTCTAGTTTAATTTTAATAAAGAGACAAAAAAAAATAAAATAAATAAAAATTATTATATCACTGCCAAAACAACAAACATCTAATGGTCGCCTAAGACTTACGCACAGTACTGTATATATACAGTCGACTCCGCTTAAGTTCACGTCACATCGTTTGAATGTGTCAGTCAAAATTGACTAGTGGATGTGGCCCGTGCATTTAACCCAAGTAAATTATTGGGAGAAAGTAGTAAGGAGGTCAATGATGTACGTGCGCTTAAGCGGATTGTGCACATATCGCTAGTGCAGTGTTGCCAACTCCTCAGTATGGAAAATCGATATTGGCAGTCCAAAAAGTGGCTAGAAGTCACAGAATTATGAGGACTGTCCACCTGTTAGTGCTTTGGGTCTGGGGAAGGGACCCGCGGCAGCACACGATGCTCATTGCGATCAGTAGAAAGCAATGTGTGCTGTGTCGACTCCGAAAGTCGCCTAAAGTCGCCAACAACACCAGTAAAAGTCGTTAGATTTGTCACTAGTCTAGAGGGGTCTGAAAAGTTGCTAAATATAGCGACAAAGTTGGCAAGCAATATATTAGATAATAAAGAGGACACAGCTTAATACAACTGTAATTGTTTTCAGTGCTACAAAATAACATATCCCACTGATAATCTGGCAGTAAATATGTTAGGTAAGTAAAAGCTTGGTGGTGATAACTAGGCTACTGGCCTTTTGTAAAATTCCTATTTTCATCTCGGGACAGAGCCAGCCTAGTTGCTGTAGTCAGTCTTTATGCTAAGGTAGGCTAATTTCCTCTTGGTTGCAGCTCTGTATGCAAAGGTGTCAGTGTTTTCAATCTACTCATCTCACTCTTGACAAAAAAATTTGCAGCTTGGCTCATTTGCCTGTGCAGAAATTACCCTGTGATTAAGTTCTATTATTTTTAATTAACATTTAGTTTTACAATTATATATAAAATGTCAGCTTCCACTTTGTTGTGGATCCAAGTGTAGTGGTTCAAGTCAGCCAGGGCTTTAAAGAAAAATGTTGACCTGTGAGTGGTAGTCGTGATGCCAATACTTCTACAAAGGCTAACCACTTGAATAGGTGACTGATGATATCTTCTGTGATCAGTGCAGATAAGTGCACCTGCAAATGAGGTCATTCATAGTGGACACAACACTGACTGTGCTGTACTGACGATAGATAAAGTACACTGGCAAGGTCTTGCAAGACACTGCTTTGCCTCTCCAGGATCACTCTTTTAGCTGTCAGATTTCGGGAAAATCTCATAAACTAACAAGAGGCATTGAAAGCTTACTATATTATTATAATTTTTTGTTAGTTTTCTTTATTGATTCTACTCCAATCCGCTTATTTTGTTTTCGACCATCGATTTTAAAATTTGTGTGTGGTGTCTTACTTTTTTATTAATGTGGTTCCTGTCACACCTTCGGGCCAAAGTACACGTCAAAGCCTGTAGGAAAATCCATCCAATCAATCTTCAAAAACTGTAAAGATCACACCTCTGAAATGTCACATGTCTGTACTCTGTCCATCAAACTGTGCAGATAACATTCATTAAAACCAAAAAGTTATCTGGTGCTCTGTGGATCCCAGAGAGTGCTTCATAATAGATGTGTAGTAATCCATGACAGCAGCAGTTTCTGTGCACTTATATCTTCTGAAGTTTGTAAAAGACATATTAGTAGATGTAGACAAGGAGATATGTACTGCTTGGCTCAGTGTTAACAATGTATTGGCTATGTGGACTTAACAAAGACAAAGTTTTATGTCTGCTGGCTCACGATGATCAAAAGCAGAGGACAAATGAGGGCTTTGATACAGCAGCAAAGCACATCTCATCAACTTCAAATGAGGTTCACATATATCGGCATTCATTGTGGACTCCTTCATAAACAGCCTTGGTACAGTGTATTAAGTAGTTCAAAGGACTGAGTCAAGCTGAAAATTAAAGTAATTTTAGACAAGCCCGAAGCCCTTCCCGTTGTTTTTTTTCTTACCAATACGTGGACATTGCTCCTGACAGTCTTCCAATAATCACATCCCTGATTGAAACACCATAGGTCCATGTTCTCAGAATCCTCATTTACCCCAGCGCTTGTCTTTATCTTACACCAACAGCTATCTCCCTTGTGTTTATCAATTACTCAGTCAATAGTGAGCAGGAGCAGACAGGAGAGATAAAGCAGCAATGGAAAATAAAGGCATGTGCTAATGTACATCTGATTTGGAGCCTCTGTGTTCAAATAAATTGACTTGCACAGATAACAGTTCTTGAAGACCATCAAACCCCTCCAGAGGGTCCAAGCTACGGCAGCGCGCCTCATTCTCAACCAGCTGAAATACACCCATGTGGCACCTCTTCTCACCTCTCTCCACTGGCTCCAGGTAGCTGCTCGCATTGAGGTTGCCTACAGGGCTGTAAATGGAAGTGCACCCTCTCATATCAACACGCTATTAGTAAGTTACACTCCTACACGCTATCTTAGATCTGCAAATGAGAGGAGACTGAAAATTCACTCTCTTCACGGGGTCTCTGATCCCACTTGAGTCTATTCTCCTTTGTTGTCCCTGGCTGGTGGAATGACCTGCCCTGCTCCATTCGACTAGCTGAGACTGTCACCACCTTTACAAAACATTTGAAAACTCACTTGTTTAAAAAGTATTTCAAATGAGTCTAACACACACACACACACACACACACACACA
>JAUYWH010000011.1:3924263-3956824 GCA_034779795.1 Ctenopoma multispine | reverse complement strand
ACACACACACACACACACACACACACACACACACACACACACACACACACACACACACACACACACACACATATTCACAAAAAATGCTGATCAGGTTAATGGAAGGTTATTATCATTATTATTAAGTAAATTAAAGCAAATAAAACCTAATCCCTTGTTTGCAGTAACTGCAGAAATCACCAAATTGATGGTTTCTTCTTTTATTAAGCTTTTAAAAGCCTCCCGACAACAGCTTTTGTTTGTTGTTGGGTATCTCCTCTTTAGCAGGTGAAATGCATTTTTAACTAGGTTAAAGTCTGGTGAGTGACTAATAAGATTCTCCGTTGTGCAGGTGAAGTTTGGATGTTGTGTCATGGCAACAGGACAACACGCCAGTGACTTGGCCAATCTAAACCTTTCCACTTGTTTAGTTGGCAGTCCTACTGCCCAGACGTCCTGCCAATTAGTTTTGATGTATTTCTCTGTACACTGGCAGACAAAGGCCCATGTATACCTCTGAATTCTACTGCTACTATCACAAATTATGGCATAATAATTTGTTTCAGTATTTGTGGCTTATCTTTGAACTTTTTTTTGCAAATTCAAACCTGGCTTTTGGATTCTCACTGCTGTTGAGGAGTTTGCATCTTGAGGTATAGGCACTGTATTTGTTGTTAAGGAATCTTCTTTGACTGGTCTGTGTATGTTTCCCAGATGTTTCTTTCTTTTTCTTATTATTCTAAGACACTGCTTTTCTCCCTTTGACAGGTCTCTGTACTTCATGTTGATTTATACTTTTTACCAGCAAATGCAGACTTCACAAGTAAAGCCCATGGCTAAAACCAAGATTAATTATTTTACCTGATATAAAATCTTCTATGTTATAAAAAATGTCTGGTTGCAAATACAGCGAAATGAAAGCTGAAAATCGGAACGTATACCAAAATATCTTCGTAATCGAAGCGAATCGTAAAGCGAACACAAATTACCTGGAACTTGTCATTCCAGTACTTATGCAGTACAGCAAAGCTATATATTTTGAAGCTGAACTCTGTATTTATATGTACATAAAGGATCAAAGGAATATGTGTAATGTCACATACGCTAACCAATCAGCAAACAAAGATATATTTCCCAGTGGTTTGTAGAAACTAAGTAATAGCTTGGCTAGTAATAGGAGAGTAAAATTGGATTTCTGCTCTTAGATGAATGCAAATTTTGTTCCATAGCTGCTTGATATATAGTTTTCTAACTGTTATATCACAGATTAAAATTAAAAACAAATGATGCTAGAAGGTTGTGTTTTAAAATTAATGTGGTTACTCTTTTATAATCTAAAAGAAAAGTTAAAAGAATTTATATTAATTTATTGATTAATATTTCATATTGCTCTAAGGATTTTAATATGGACTTTGTTATTTTATGACAGGTTTATTTTTGGTTGGTGGTTCTGTGGCAGATGAAAGGAGCACTAGGTGTGATTGATGGGGACATTATAGTTTTTTTTTTTTCTATAGGAAAATAACCAGCAAAATTTCTATGATGGACGTTCTCTGCTTTCCCTTGGAGGGCATTTGGTCAAATGGTGTGGAGTTGTAGCTTTGAAGAATAGACTCGTTTTGAGCCGCGAAATCTTGAAAGCAAGTGTACACAGAGGGACAAGGACATAACAGAAAGTGGTGTGGACGTGATTTATTGAGGCGCAGTTCTGTATTGCTGCCCAGCAGCCAAAGCTTGAAGTGTAATCCACCAGTCACCTTTGGGGTTGGTGAGGCACATTCCTCTCAATTTATTAGATTCTTGTCCAAAGTATTGTCGTATTTAAGGGGGGTGACTACAAAACAACACTTTGTTAATAAGAGTTTTTTTTCTCTTATTGTAAACAAATTTCTAAAAAAAACACTGAAACCAACAATGAATTGATCCTTCCAGCAAAGAGTTTGAGAAACGTTTGAAAAGCTTTCGTCAATGCTTATGACATTTCAGCTGCTTAGAGTGCAACTGTCTTTACTTTCAGGAATGTTGGAAATCATTTATAATTTACGTACTGTATCAGCTCCCATTTCAATGCCTTTCATCTTTTACTCTTCATCTGACATTGGAAATTTTACGCTTTGAGCCCCAGGCTTGTTTTCTCAGAGATTTCAGTTCATTTCAGCGGAACTGACGCAATTAGAGGATCCACTTAAGAATATTCCACAAATTTTATTTTTTTTGAGGGTTGAAACTGCGCCGCCTCCAAGTGTTGCCCTATGCGACCGTCTAGTTCGCCTATGCCAAGAGCCGATCCTGGACTGAGCTAATGGTTAGTCTCGTGAGTGGTCACTATACTGTATGTCGTCAAATCTCTAGCCCCCACCTCGTTGATGTGGACAAGTGAATGTGGCTTTTTGGTGTTACTGCTGCATTACACTTCAGCTTACACTTCAAAGTTCAATTTATCATCCATCCTTTGATTGCGATTCATCTCCTTTCAGTGTCATTCAATAATTCCTCTATACACTTTCAGCTTCACTAAGCTCTTAAACTTAAATTGACAGTTTAACATCATTCAGTTCTTATACTTAGACTACAGATTAAGTGCCATTTCTAACTATCTCACTATACCAACTATCTGTTGGTATTTCAGATGCACCCACTTTGATTATTGCAACTGATGCATTATCACAAAAACCAGCACATTTTACTGTTACAGGCTAAAATGTGAGACACAAAGAGGCCTTGTCCTCTGTGTGGGTAAAAATCGATTTATAATTGTACTGCAATTAAAACAAATTTGATTCCAGTAACTCAAGCTGCACACGATGGCCTTGTGTGTGCCCTTTTCATACTTAACCTGTTCATCCCAGTTATGAACACATGAACAGACAGCTGAGACTAAACCTTGTTTGATCTGACGTTTTCCTTCAGATCATTCTCTTCCCAAAGCAAGAAGATTCTGCTAGCAGTTGATGAGTGCTTTATAAGTGTTTAAACTTCCTAAAGAGTCACACCTCAGTACACAACTTCAAAGTAAAGTCCATCAAATGGAGTCAGAGTTTCCGAGGAGATGAAACAGGCTAGATAAAACCTTTCCATCAGAACAGAGTGAATGAAAATATTTGATACCATCTCATTCTGCTCTACAACATTACAGTGAAATGAGCTTCACCTCAATGCAGAAAGAGCACTGACACGCCAGTAAATAAATATGAAGTCAGATGGGAGTTGGCATGAAATGGAAACTAAAGATTGTTCCCACAGAAACTATGCATTTGACTGTAGGAAAATGATTACAATTAAAAACCTAATTCTGAGATTTGTCCTGGTCATCCAAATGCTTACAAGCTTTTTGCTCTGTTTTTTCATCTCTCTGAATAACATTAATACTGTTATTCCACTTTGCACTGTCTACTAATTGATGCATGCTTACTCATCACATGTGTGAGTGTGTACTGCGTGGGTGTCCAGAAGGACACTGCAGTGAAGACAAAGATAAAAGTGAGGAGTCTGAAGAGCTACTTGCCTGACCCTGAGTTTCTTTCTATGACTTTTACTGACAGGATATGAATAAGCACGGGAGGAAGCCGTCAGAGGCACATGCTGCATGAGTCCATCTCTGTCTCTCTGTATTTTGGGGTTTTGAGTAATGGAAGAGAGCTGTTATTTTGCACTATGTACAAGCGCAAACTCTTCTATCTACAACAATATATGAGAAACAGTGCATATGTCATACACAATCACATTTTACCAGCAAATAAGTGTGTGGCTGCGCTTCAGGTGGTAAACGAGTCATCCATGAACTGCAGGGTCAGTGATTTGATTCCTGGTTCCGCCTGGCTATATGTTAGACACTGAACCCTGAGCTCCTTAAATGTAGCAACCACAGGGAAATATTTCCGCAAGGGGATAAATAAAATACAGTGTTTCAAAATCATTGTCAGGGTTTAACACATTGGAGGTTAGCATTATTACCTAAGATGTCATAAACAAGAAATGGTTTCTAATATTAACAGATTTCAAATTTGCAATTGTTATGTTTCAAATATGAAAAATACTGTGCTATATTCAATCTGAAAACGCTCATTTATGAGCTACAAGATGTTGAAGTATGTAGTGAAAGACCTGTTTAGTAGCTGCCTAGTGCTTTAAAGATTTCAAAACCTTTCTCTACTTTTGCATAAAATATAAAAATATGATCAGATTTTCTTGCAGATATTTAAACTAGATAAAGAGAATCAAATTAAACAAATGCAAATCTTATAGATTTATTTATTGTAGAAAAGCATCCAACCTTAACTCTTTGTGTGTGGCAGAAGTATCTGAACTCAGTTTCATCCCTTTTAAACCCCGACCTTTGGAAAAGCTGTGGAAGGATCTGAAGCAGCAGACCGTTCATGTAAGGAAGCCAACATACCTCAGTATAATCATTTTTGTAAAGAGGAATGGGTTAAAATTCCTAAAAAGTTTAGTTGAAGATATTATATTTACATTGCTCACAGTGAAAAGCTATTAGATAAAATATATATTTTGTCCTTTAATAAAGGATAAAGTGACTCTTTCTTGTGTGCTGTGTCTCTCTGTGGTTGTTTTCTATTTCTTTATGGTCCTTTTTTTATATGGCTCGATACTAACATGGAGGAAAAGGCTGAAAGGTTTAGTTTGGTGTATAGACTTGCTAACATTCGCTAATTAGCAGATTTATGACCTTTTTTCTGGGCAGAACGCAGCTGTAGAAGCCTTGAAGCTGAACATAACAGTCACATCTGTTGTTAATGCAAGTGGTCTGTAAAAAATGTATCGACATAAAAATTTGAACAAAAGTAATACACATGTAAAACCAGCTGATTTATTAACACTGTGATAACATTACATTTTAATCAGACAAAATAAAGTATTCAGTATACATATATGAAATATTTACACAGTTCTACATTTTAATCAACTATAAGTCATACTGCAGTCATCTTTGGCACAAAGATAAGTTGGTACCAGTTAGTCAAAACATTTTACTAGGTTACATAAAACACATATGAAAGACTTGCGTTCCTCAGAGAGCAGTTGGTACCTATAAACCGCAGACTTGTCTGTAGTGAGATCAACATTTAAATTCCTGAGTGGGTTTTGCCAGCAGTTCCAGGTGTTCTTCGCATGTGGACGCCTGCTGGTCTTCCAGGAGACACAGATAGTGTGACCCTGAATGATCCAAGTCTGGAAAAGCAGCTGGAGCTGCATATAAGTGTGTTTTTGAAATTTCTAGGGCAATTAAATCATCTCAGCTTGATGTGACATGGAGTGAAAACAAATGGACACTACATGGCACGTTCCCTTAATCTACAGGAGAACAGACTGTTGAGTAGGATTCAGAAGAGCAGAAAAAAGTATATGGAAACAAAACTAAAGAAAAGGTGACACAGAAAAAGAACGGTGGATAAACAAGCAGAAAATTTTAGATGACAATCAACACAAGTCATCAAAACACGAGCACTGTTGATTGTAGCTGACATTTACAGTAAATGAAGGAGTGGGGGAATTTTATGCCTGAAGAGCCACTTGCTGCTATTTCACATAACTGGTCTTTGCCGAGAGGACAATTAAAATGTCCATATTTATAATGTCATCCTTGTTAGTGAGTTAGGTAGTTGCCACACACAAGCTTGGAATCACAGATCTGACATTTAAGCTGTCCTGTGGGGAATAAATGAAGGAATGAAGGGAAGAAGGGGGATTGTTGATCGTTGGCTCGGGCCTTTCAATTTCCAGCTCTTCTTTTGTCTAAAATAGTTATGCTACTTCTTCCAGATGATTAATAATCTCCAAAAGGAACCTTGTCATCCTCACATTGTAAGAATGATTGAAGTGTGTGTGCGTGTGTGTGTGTGTGTGTACATCCATTTGGTAATGATGACCCAATTAGCACTGGAGACCCCATCCATTCTTGACAGGGATCAATAGGCAGAGCAGAATAGTGTGCAGCCCACATCACATCACTGCCTGTTCTCAGCCATTTCAAATCCAGCACTCCAGCTTTAGATTTTCCTCCTCCATTGTTGCTGTCTTCACAAATTAAAATGCCCGCAGCAGACATTTTCTATTTGTGAATAACTTCCGCTGATTTGAACTGTTGATGAGCAACATCAACATTTAAAATAAAAGTTCACCACAAAGTTAAAATCTGATCATCTGCTGGGAGATTTCTCACTTACTAACATCTGTGATCTACATACAGTACGTTTGGTGCTGTGATCACAAAACAGATGTTTCCATGGTTTGAAAAACAATACCCATTTTTTTACAGCAAATATTTTTCTGTTGTCATAGTAAGTTAAAGCTCATGTGAAACAAACAACACGGGTCATAGTACAGATGCACAAGTGAGTTGCCAATCACAACAGCAGGACGCTGGCAAGAACTGGCAAAACTAAATGATATGTTGCTGCTGTTAACGGTACAGAACTACTATGTACACATATACAGCTCTGGAAAAATTAAGAGACCACTGCAAATCAAGACCTTGTCATGGCCAGACCAATCTCCAGACCTGATCCCCATTGAAAACCTCAGGAATGTGATCAAGAGGAAGACGATTGGTCACAAGCCACCAAACAAAGCTGAACTGCTTGAATTCCTGTGCCAGGAATGACACAAAGTCACACAACACAACAGCAATGTCAAAAAATGGTGGAGATCATCAAGACACGTGAAAGCTGTGACTGCAAATTAGGGTTATTCCACCAAATACTGATTTCTGAACACGTCCTAAGTTATAACATTAGTAATGTGTGTAAAAATGAATATGAACTTGTTTTGTTTTGCGTTATTTAAGGTCTGAAAACTCTGGACCTTTTCTGGTGTTTTGACCATTTTTCATTTTCTGCAAATAAATGCTCTAAATGACAATATTTGTATTTGGAATTAGGGAGTTATGTTGTCAGTAGTTTATAGAATAAAACAGAAACATTAATTTTACTCAATATATAGCAAAATCAGAGAAACTGATAATTTTGCAGTGGTGTCTTAATTTTTTCCAGTTTATGATTAGTACTGTCTTCAAATAGCAAGTTATGTTTGCTAATGTAAATGTATTAATTTTAAAGAATAACGCATGTGCAATGATGGTAACGCAACTGAAGACGTATATTTTCATGAAGAACATGGTAACTCTTATGTGTGTCCAAACGTTTGACCGGTCGTGTATGTACCAGTGGCAGTTAGAAGTAGCTGATATTGAAATGTTCTGCCAATGGCTCGACTGAAATACATAATGAAATTCTACTTAAGTAAAAAGTATCCCAGTATCCCATTGTAAAATACTTTGTTACAAGTGAAATGTCATTATTTGGAAATACTGAGTAGAAACCTTAAGGAGCAAAGTTATAAAGTCTCGGGCATATGAGAAGAAATCACCTGTGTTCTGACTTTCTCACCACCTCTTATGGTCTCACCAGAGTTTCTCTGTCACATTTTATACAAACCTTGGCAGTTTATGCACAACTACGTTTCTCACAGTCTCTCAAATCTGGATTTATTCTTTAATATAAATCAGACTTATTCTAAAAACATACTTTGAATATAGATACTGTCGTAACTGAAATTCACAAATCAAAATATCAAATATCAATCAGGTGAAATGAATCAGGATGTAAGCTCAGGTAATTTTCTCCAGATGTCATGGCCTCACAGTAGACTCTGTGGAGCGAAATGTTCTTCTGGCAGTCGCTTCCTTTTCTTAGCGTCTGTGGTAAATCTATGTCTTTCTTTCTTTCTTTGACAGCAGCACCGTAAATTATGTTGGAGTGCTTTTAACTTTTTAGTTTTGTGTCTGCAGAAAAAAGATCTCTGTGTATATTTATGTCCATTGAACACACTATAGACACTGCAAGTACAATGGATAACATTATTCAGCAGTGAACTGTAGGTTAATGTATTCACCAAATCCTAATTCATGAAAAAAAGAGCATTAATGTTTAATAGTGCCACACAACATTGTGAGGTCTTTGTGTTGATACTCCAGCAAAACGTTTCCACTGCTAAAGAAGTGGAGGAGATTTCTGATTAATTTCTTTTAAGACCAAAAACGTTTCATATTAAAAAAGAAAAATTCCCTTAAACTAAAACAAATCTATCACAATAGAAATACTAATAAATAGCTAAGAAACTTGTGGACATCAGACACAGGGCATCTTTGGGCGGTTTGGTCTTTTTCCTTTACTGAGCCAGTGAATCAAGCCTTGCTTTTACATCCCAGGTTTTCACGGCTGCCTGTCCAGTCTCTCCACGTCTCACCTGTTCCAACACACCAGCACTCGCCCTCCATGGGCACATTCGCTCTCTGTTTCCACCTTCCCTTCTCACCTGTATCTGATCCTGTTAAAAAGACCCATTTGTCGATCACAGCTGTTCTCACAACAGGAATGATTCTTCCTGATTTACTCCTGGAAAATCTTTATTCTTTGCTTTGGGCATTAGTCTCCTGTGTAGCTGCAAATGAGAAAGTGAAATGCAGTTCAACTGGGAATAAAGTGTTGTAATTGGAAACACAGTAGTAGCCGCAGATTTCTTCCAGATCATTTTATGAACATTGTAGACTTGGGCATAGTTAAAATAAAATACGTATAAAAATTGTGTTGCTCACAGATACATGGCTAGAGTGAGACATCTGGCAATTGGTGTGGAAAACAAGGCAAGATCCTACAAAATGTAAATCACAGAATGCAATTTTGAATTTTACTCAGGACCAATAAAACAAACATGAAAATAATTTAAATGAGTATTTCACACTGATCTACTTAGCAAAAATAGAAGCAGTAATAGTAAATCTGCTTCTTTTTTGGTTATTAATAATTCAGAGCAATGAGTAGTAACTGCTTCACGATTATGAAGAATGATGTGCGGTGAAATCTATTTGATATGCATCGTGTCTGCTCCTCAAAATAATTTGAACTTTTGAAAGTTTTATAGTTTTGTCTCTGAATAAGCACTGTTGCTATAGGAGGGAGCCCTATCAAGCTTAGCAGACACCCAGGAATAGTATCCACAAGTTAAGAAGTACTGAGTCTGACACTGGTACAGGAACATCCTGGCATACCCTGAAGCCCTCAGTTGATACCTTTGGTATTCTTCAGCATACAGGTAGTACAGCATCTTCCGACGGGAGTAAACAGTGTCGAGGGCAGCGAGTGTGAAAAGGCACAGTCTCTGGCAGACAGCTCATCAAAGTTTTTACAGCTACAGCAAACCCAGTGGGAAGAAGTGGAGAGGTGAGATTTTATGATGCTTCAGTGTCAGTGCGTTTAAATACAGCAAGTGCACTGAGCTATAATGCTAATGTTACCAAGGTAGCATGCTCACAACGGCCATGTTAAAAAGTTCAATGTAATGTTAACGTTTACCACACCAGTGTCTTAATGTGCCAGTTAACATTAAACACACAGTATCGATCTCTGACAATTTCGAAGCTCAGTATTCTAATTGTAACAAAATTGTTTTTTTTTTTCTATTGTTTAAAACTTTTTTTTTTTTGCAATTACTTTTTTTTAGCTTTTTCTTACACAAAACACTGGTTAACTGCTTTCGTCTATCATTCGTGAGCAGCTGGTACAATAGCACTTAGAGAAATCTTACTACTGTTCCTGTATTGTATGTCACGTCATAAAAGTGTGCATTTGAAATGCAATGTCCTGGCTTGAGCCTGTAACACAATCTCCAGTCAAAGCTTCATGCAGGGCCATGAAGCTGGAAAGGCCTATTAAGTTAATTGACACTGGAACACATACAGAAGTTCCAGAGACTGAAACAACAAGGACATTAACTATGACTTGGAGAAGGCAGATAAAACCGCTGAAGGTAGTCAGCAACTAAATGAAAATAAACTGAGGACTAAGTGGAATAGAGGTTCATTTAAACTACATGTAACTGTGATTAACGTTAGGGATAATGAAGTTAAATACAACCAGGGACATTTTGTCTTTGAGTTTTACAAGAGCTCCTGACAACACATTAAAAATAGGCTTTAGTAATGTTAAAGGCAAAAAAGCGACGCCACCACAGTTTGGACAAACTTTGTGACCTGGAAGTGTTAAAGATTATCTCAACATATCATTATGAAAACACTAAACAGTAAATTGATGTAATTTATGAGGTTTGAATCATCCTAAATAGCTGTTCCTAAAAAAAAAAACCTTTGTGAAACCTACAATAATTGTTGTTCTGGCCAATCACTGACATAGTATCACCTTATAAAGTTAAGATGATGAACATGCCTGCCTTATGACACAGAAACAAAGACATAGAGCAGACATAGAAATGGTCACATACAACAGTATTTCAGTCAGATATCCACCCACACTAGAATTACCACTTTGCAGTTGTATGTCTCCACCAACCATTGATGCATGTCAGTCTAGACGTATCAGTTCATCCATGAGTGTAAGATGTAATAAAATTCCCTCCAGGCATTCTTGAGATATTGTATTGACAAGAATGGGAGACATGTGAGGGCACAATGATCCTAAAGGGACCATCAGAATTTAATTAGTTCACCCTTGGGTCCAAGTGAACGTTTGTGCCAAATTTAAAGAAATCCCCTCAAGGTGAGATATTGCATTCACAAGAAAGGGGTGGAAGACAGAGCACAGTTGCCTTAACCTTTAACCTTCAACCACCAGATTATAATCAGTTTATTATTGAATTGTTTGTGCTAAATTTGAAGAAATCCCCTCAGGGCATTCCTGAGATATCACATTGACAAGAATAAGCTAGATGGATAAACAGCACAACCTCAAAACAAGTAATCCCTCCAGCCATGGTTGTTGCCGAGACTTTAAAAGTAGAAATTGGAAGGGAAAACTTCATTTATTTTGAATCTTTATACTTTTTTTGCCATTCCGAGGTGGATTTGCTGGTGCAATTTGGATCATCGTTCCACTGCAAGTGTGCTTGAGCTTTAGGTCATAAAACAGCTGGAAATTCTCCTCCAGGATTTTCCAGTAGCGCAATGAAATCATTGTACCAACAATTGTGGCACGTCGTCCAGATCCAGACCATCACACTACCATCATCATGTTTGGCTGTTGGTACGATGTTCTTTTTATGAAATGCTGTGTTAGTTTTATGCCAGATGTAGCGGGACACACACCTTCACAAAAGTCAAAAATCAGTCTACAGAATATTTGCCTAAAAGGAAAAAAAAAAAATCTTTTTATTTTTTGGGCAAATGTGAGACAAGCCTTCTTTGTGTTCTCTTAGGTGAGCAGGGACCTTTGCCTTGGAACGCTCTTTCCTATTGTTAAATCTTGAATCACTCAACTCAACTGAGGCGAGTGAGGCCTGCAGTTCTTCAGATGTTGTTCTGGGTTCTTTTGTAACCTCCTGAATGAGTCGTCATTCTGCTCTTGGAGTCATTTTCGTAGGCTCCTGGGACGGTTCACCACTGTTCTAGGTTTTTTTCTATTTGTGGATAATGGCTCTCACTGTGGTTACTGGAGTGGCAATTACTTTTTCACATAGTTTGAAGTTATTTTGTGTCTATTTTTGCCTTTTCTCTTAAAACATTTGTAGTCATGCTGTGGTTATCTTGTTATTTTTCTTCTATTTTTGTATTTTGTTTTGTTTGTGGTTGTTTTTGTGGTCATTTAGCATTTTTGAACAGATCAAACATAGAAATATTAAGCTCCATATTTTATTCATAAATAAGTGATGGGTGATAAGTCTTGCTAAGGTACAGTGTGTGATCTGACACAATGCAACACAACTAGTAGGTTAGCTGTTACCACTGTTTGTGATAGGCCACTGTAACATTGCTTCTGACTATAGCTATATGAAAGTGAATAATCTTATTTCCCAGCTACTGCTTTAAGCCTCAAGCCCCTTTGTGGCAGTGTAACAATAGTGTGCTACTTAGAGACGACACTCACAACAGATGTAGTTGTCAGAAAAAGAAGAAAACTACACATTTGAACAAATGTGTGCAGAAACAAATGGTGCACCCCCTGTGAGAGTTTTTCTTCTTCTTCTTCTCTTCTTTGTAATGCAATTTATAAATTGTGTTTTCTAAGTAAGAGCGCATTGCAGCAGGATAAAAAATAAATAAATCTAAAACAATAGTTACTTTATTAATCCAAGAGGGGAAATTCCTGTCGATAGGTGCCAGGGGTTCAGGGGTTCACCAACCCTGGGGTCTGTAGACTACTACTGAATGCCCTGGCAGCTGTGTCACAGTCGCCCCCCTAAATTAACTGAAGTTAAGACCATACATTGTGATGATGTGCAAACTCTTGACGCAGGTGAAATGGGAAGGTTTTGTTAGTGCCTAGACAATACAGACGTATGAGTCATGATGATGACTATATATGATGATATAAAGAAAGAGACTGAGTAGAAAAAATAGGATTGTATTGCACTGCAACAACTACCCTGAAATGCTAAAGTCACGTTTCAAAGAAGAACAAAAATGTGGGGATGAAGAGTGAGAGCTGAGAACGTGGGGGTTTGTGGTGAAGGAGGCAGAGAGCAGCTGCTGGAGCAGAGTTTGAGCCAGCTGACACACTCTACACACACACCTGCACGTAGAGACAAAGTTAAGATGGAGAATGTGAAAAAGAAAGCTGGGAGATAACGGGGGGAGGTCTCACAGTAGACAACACTTGTAAATTATACATTTGTGCGATAAAACATCCACAATCCCCACAAAATTGAAGTTGTAATGAAAGGTTTGGCTGTACAGAGAAAAATGTAGTACAAGCTCTGGCTTTTTTCATGTTTAAGTCTGTTTTACTGTGGACATGGCTTTCAGTTTCAAAATGAATATGTTATGTGACTTTGATCAATGCTGTGTGGAATCATGTATCAATGAATCTTTTAATCTTCTTTCAATTTAGATTCATAAATAATTGGAGCGTCATGGTCTCTGGATCACAGGTCTGAGTGTGACTGAGACTGTGATTTAATAAGCTCTCTGTTGTTGGACTTCAGATCTGCCCCTGGACATCGGCTCTCGACTCTGGACTAGACAAGTTTTTTGTTTCTGCCTGCCCCCTGCCTCAGGAATTGACTCATTGCCTCGTGGACTCTGCAAGTCCTTACTGCTTGTTTTCCTCATCGGTCTCCACTTACTAATCAATTTTATTGTAATAAACTTTCTGGTCTTAGCCAAAAACATTACATGGAGTCACAATCAAAGTCTTTCCTGTCCAACACAGTTCTTCATGCAACTTATTATCACGTACTGCAGATGATCTCTGTGTCATGGTGAATTTTAATTCTCTTTCTGCATAAGAGCATTTCATTTTACATTTTGGGATTTGGTCACACTCAATAATAGTTACAACTCCCCTTATGGCTTTCTGTGAGCATCACAGTTGCTGTAATTTTTCTTTGCTTTACTGACTGAACTACTTTATTATTATTGTTTTGTTGTTAAAATCAACACCCTGCATGATGTCAGCTTCTGGTATTCTCTTTTGTTCTGACAGTTCCCTTAATTATGGATAAAAAATTTCTTAATATCATCTACAAAGCTCAGAATCATATTTTACAAGTGAAGTTTATGAACAGTATCTACTGTATATTTTATACAAGACGGTCTGTGTCAAAAGGACCATAGCAATAAATAAAATGTAGATTTTAATAACCATTTGTAACAGCAGAGTTCTTACTTATCTAGGTCAGATCCTACATAGAAACCATCAGAGAAATAACAAAGGTCATTGAAGGACCAACATCAACTAGAAAAAACAACAAACCCAATGTTGGTGCATGTGAATAACACAAATAAGTAAGGAATGTTCCACTGAATTACAAACTAAATACTTTTAAGTTTCTGGTCATCTCGAGGTACTTTACATTGTAAGGTTTAGGACCCCAAAGAATATAGGTAAATACAGAATAATATAGAAAACCCAACAGTCACACTTGAGCAAGCACTGAGGCGACAGTGGAGAGGAAAAACTCTCTTTAACGGAAGAAACCTCCAGCAGAACCAGGCTTATGGTGGGCGGCCATCTGCCTTGACAAGTAAATCAAAGACAACAACAAGAAGCAGCCGACAAAACCCTAGGCAGGTTGGTAGGGCCAGCAGCTGTACACTAGATATTACACAGCTCCGAGCTGGGGATTCCTGCAGAGGGGTACAGAGAGAGAAGACACAAAGAGGAAGAAGCAGAACTAGGGGAGAGAGTGGTTGGTGGCAGTAAAGGTATATGAGCTCTAACTATAAGCTTTCTGAAAAAGGAAGGTCTTTACCCTAGTCTTAAAGGTAGAGAAGGTGTCTGCTTTCTGGACCTGAAGAGGGAGCTGGTTCTATAGGAGAGGGGCTAAAGGCTCTGCCTCCCATTCTATATCTGGAAACTCTAGGAACCACAAGTAGACCAGCACTCTGGGAGTGAAGTGCTCTGCTGGAATATTAAGGTTCTATGAGGTCTTTAAGATGTGATGGGGTCTGATCATTTAGGGCTTTATAAGTGAGGAGCAGGATTTTAAACTCTATTCTAGATTTAACAGGGAGCCAATGGAGAGAAGCTAATGTAGGAGAAATATGATCTCTCTTGTTAATTCCAGTCAGAACTCTGGCTGCAGCATTCTGGATTAACTGGAGGCTTTTTAATGAGTTATTGGGACATCCTATTAGCAATGAAATGCAGCAAAGTCCAGCCTAGAAGTAACAAATGCATGGACTAGTTTTTCAGCATCACAATAAATGAAAGTGTGGGAAGATATTCACTGTGCACTTTGTACATTCCTCACTTGGCCCTGTGGGATTTATCCTATACTAAAGTTGCATTACATTTAAAAAATGTATTGTAATATTTCAATGTCTACTTAATCCACAATGCGTTACATAATACATTTCAGGCAGTCTTACAAACCTTACAATTTGCTTCTCATGTCTAATGTAACAAATGACACATAGTGAATTACTGTCTCCTCCAGATTAAATGTAATAACAAGGCTGTTTTCTTGGTTTTAAAATCAAAAGATGAATAGATCTTCCTCCACACTTTAACCCTTCCATTGCTTTGGTTGTTAGTGGTCTTAGTCAATAAAACTTTATTCCATAAACCTCTGTAGCTCATCTCTGAAGGTTTCTGCAAATTCTAACCTGGCTTTCTTACTGCTGATGAAGGGTTTGAGTAATATACTAAGAATGTCATAATATATATAGAGACATATTAAAAAATTAGTTCAACACTGAATTTAGAATCACACAAATCTGATTCAGTGATAGGTTCAGGACAGCAAGTGGCTGAAAGTATAAGACAGCACATACACTACCAGTCAAAAGTTTGGACACACATGGAAATGAACATGTTTTTGAAAGAAAAGTTCATTTTATGTAAAATTGATCAGAAATACAGTGTAGACATTATTAATATTGTAAATGACTGTTGTACAGTACCTGGTTTTAAAAATATTATATGAACATGAATAAATGTACTGTCCTATCATCCGCAAACATTAGTACTGTCTTCTAGCACGTTTATTAATTTAAAAGGAGAAGTGATCATTAGAAACCCTCTTGCAATGATAACACAGCTAATGATGTGAATATTGTGATATTTATGTGTGTCCAAACTTTTGACTGGTAGTGTACAAGATTTCAGTGTTTGAAATGGCAAATCCCATCAGCCACGAAGAGTGCACCCTTTAGGAGTAATAGACGTAATCCCCATGAATGATGCATGGGCATCTTCTGTGTCCCCTGAAGGTTTCAGGCTCAGCGGCTCAGACAGCGATCGTGACAGGTTCAAAGCAGAACAGTTTAAATTAATACACATGTAAGGTAGAAAGATGTGTCAGACAACAGGCTATTATATCTGAGAATTATACCAGACAACGCATTAACCAATAAGCCACAGTCAATCACTTCTAGACTTATCTATATGATAAAAAAAAATATTAGGATCAAATGTTTTCAAAAGGGTTTTGCATAATGACAGGTTACACTAGTCAGTCGGTCAACCAAACACGCTCTCCACGCTCAAAATACAGCAGTGGTCAATCAGGATTTCTCTTCGAAGAGGTTCAGGTAATGGAAGCTGCTGGTAATTTTCTTTAGTCCAGATTTATTAAGGAAAAGAGAAGGAAAAATTATGTGTTGGACATTTCTCATTGGTGGTGACCAGCTCAATAATCCTCTGCTGTAATGATGTGTCTGTGGAGCCAAGATAGTAAGAACCTTAATTAAATGTGTTTATCTCTGCCAGCTGCAGGGACCCTGTTAGAAATCCATCACTTTCACTTAAAAAATAACCAAGTTTTCTGAATTCATATTAACACCACTGTATAAAACACTGTCTTGAATTTTGAAATGATCTGGGAGGGTGTTCATGTGCTGCATTACAGTGATAATTAGAGAATAATGTATGACTGAAAAAAATATGGGTTATTTAGTGTGTCTCCGAATTCATGATGGCTAAGGTCTCCCAATATTTCTTCTGATGAAAACTAACTACAATTATATGTTATATCTCAAATACTGTACAACGCAGGTTGTTCATCTGCGGCTAAGTCTAAATAAATACCAAATCCAGAGTCTAGCTTGGACCTCTAAGTTTATCCATATGTGTTTGCGCTCCCTTTGTCACAGTGTCCTGGTTTCTCTCAGTGGCATGGAGGTTTGGGTGAGTGCAGGAAATGGTAGACAAAAGCTTCATGTCCACTACAGAATCTCGGCAGAGAGCATTGCTTTAAAATACACATTCTCCAGATCTGTTGCTTATTGCTCTGTAATAAGACTGTGACTGTTGGGTTTTCTACTTTATTCTGTATATTTTTATTTAATGTGTAAGGTCTGTAAAGTGCCTCAAGATGACTTCTGTTGTGAATTGGCGCTATATAAATAAGGTTGAATTGAATTGAAAAATTAATTACTGTTAGATTGTGATTGATCCTGTCATTGTGCCAGGGGACACTGAAGAAATGAAACTCAAGGTGCTGTTCACTTCTCAATTTAAAGAACACACACGTCATTACTGTTGCTGTGCAATAGCTACAGACTCAAAAGAATTGTAGCAACTGTGGGCAAAAAAGCAGACATTTCAGTATGTGTAAAATGTTTAATAAAAGAGGCAAAACTTACCATACATGACAAGAGTGTGTGTTTAAGTCTGTTTACTCTATAGAACTATGGTTTTTCATACAGTTATGATATTTATATTACAGCTGACAAATCATTCAGATTTCTGGGTGTTTGATAATACAGTATTGAAAGTGCAGCTAAAGTGCCTCATTTGTTCCCCACATTAGATTTGATTACATTGGAGACACTTACAAATCAGGAAATAGTGTAGAGTGTACAGTTATTCTGCTGTGAATCCTCTCTGCTCTCCAGCTGTGTATGTCCTCAGTCTCCTTTTGATAGGCCTCTCTACGCCACCTAATCCCCCACAGTCCTCTTCTTCAATTTGATCTCTTGATGTGGTCTTTGTTCAGGTAGACACTATTACATTCTTCTACTCGCCTTTTCCTATCACTTCCTCCTTTCCTGTTATTCACTTTATTTCAACTCCCGGCTATGTGACCTTAGCAGGCTTTGGCGTTACTGCTCCCTCACCTGCTGAACCTTAAAACCCAAGTGTTTTCAAATGGATGCTGGTATTGCCCTTGAGTGCTCAGCATGATGTTTGGATGTCATGGAGTTTCGCGTTTCGCATTAAGCCTCTATTTTGTTTTCCTCCCTTTAACCCTGTCATGGTGAGAGATACAGTGTGAATAATGGTTTGCTTCTGTAGAACATTCAGCAGAGTGTATAACATAACCACATACAGTTATTCAATTACAGATTTTATTTTAAAGAGAGTGTGTGATATAACAAAACAAAATAGAACAAGGGACCAAAGCTTTGGTGTAATGTAAGTATTCTTGTGTAGTTCCAAGCAAATGAATAATGGTATTATCTAAAATGCTGACATATCTGTGTTTGCATTTAGCTATTTAGAAATATGTTTTTTTTATGATTGAGGGTTTGTACTAAAGATAAGTTATTACAGAGTATCACTGACAAAACAAGAAGTCTGCTTGGCATTTGTTCTCATTTCCTTTGACGTCTTTTTTCCTGTTTCCTTCCTGTAATTGAGTCAGCTCAGTCTATTATACTGACACAAGAAATCTCAAGAAACACATCGTCTGTGTCTTTTGTAACAAAGCTGACCTCTCAGATTGCAAGATCTACTTAATTTGTACTCCTGATTTATTGCCTTTAGTTTTTGGAATAGGACAGCTGCTTACAAGTTCAGTCTGTCCTTCTCTGGCACCAGAGAGCCTGAATTAATGTGTTTGCGCAGATTACCTAATTTGCAGTTTCAGTTTGGTAATCTGTGTGCACAATTTAGTGATCCGTGTTCAACCATGGCACCTACCAGGCTCTATACATAAGCAACATGGCTACCACAACATTCTGCAGCAACACACCGTCCTATCTAGTTTTGCTTAGTGACACAACCATTTATTTTTTAGATAGGACAATGACCCTAAACACACATTCAGCCTCTGTAAAAGCAATTTGTCCAAGAAGGAGAGTGATGGAGTGCTGCCCTCCACAATCTCCCATGACCTAAGCCCAGCTGAGATGGTTAGAGATGGGTTGGACTGGAGCGTGAAGAAGTGCTAATGGGGGAACTTCTTCAAGTCCTGTTGGAAAAATCCAGGTTTAGTGAAGCTGGCTGAGAGAAAGACTGGTCAAAGCAAAAGGTGGGTAGTTTAAAGAGGCTGAAGTTAAAAGCTATTTACTCTTGCTTTTTCTTTGAACTCATTTGCATATGTGTTGTTTCAAAGCTCTAGTGTCTTAATTGCGATTATATAGAAAACAATAAAACTACTGTTATTCCAAGTTATGATTTAGATCAGAAGACTGGAGACAAAAGACAAGAAATGGCATTTGGGGGCTGTCAGTGGAAATACACACATCAATTAGCAGGTGTATTTTTAGAGGTCAGTGCCACAGAGGTCTGTGCCCAGCTGTGAGGGTTAAAATACTTCCTGTAACTGTCATACAATCATGCTGACCTCACAGACCTCAGACAACCCTCAAAACCAGATTTCAGTTTGATGGTTCAGACAGCGAGAAAAACAGAGAAAAAGAGTAAAGGCTGAGCTGTGCACCGTAACGTCATGGATAAACGGATGTTCTGAGGACTAGGAGGAGTTAATAGCATTAAACACTGGGGTATGCGAAGGAGCAACACTACAAATATCATATATTTTGGGTAAGCAGGGACACGGGAAATGGTTGGAGTTGGCAGATAAAGAATGTGGAAGCAAACAGAGATCCCAGCAGTGTGCTGTGGTCAGTCATTTCCTTCCAGGCAACAATCAAGTCCTCCCCCTGAAGTCACCCAGTGAATGAAGGGCTGATTAGTAACAGGAGGCTTTTAGCTGCTTAAATACCCGAGAAGGAAACCGTTTTTGGCTATGTCCAACTGCCTCACACTCTAATTTGGTCTTAACATCTGAACCTCCACCTGCTGATCTCTCTGTGAACTGTGGCCAAAGTAAATGTTTTATAATCTAAATCACTAGTTCTGTTCTGAGCCAAAATCCCACCACTAAACTGCATCTTCAAGCTCTCCTACTTGGTCAGCGTGTTTCACAAACTCAGTGAATATCTTGACATAAGCTGTTTTTTTACTTCTGTCACTTAGCTATTGCAATTTAACTTCAGTTTTTTATAACCTTTAAAAGTACATTTGTAAAACTGACATTTCAAGCTTCTGATGTTATCGATTAGAAGCTAATTTGTTACTAAACCCAAGCTCCAACAATGAGCTTTGTAAAGAAACTGAACAGCCATAATGCCGCTGAGTCAGCACTGAGCAAAAACCCCGAGGAACATTTCCAACACCTGCTGAATCCATGCTGTGAAGAACTGTCATTCTGCAGTAGCTAATACGATGGCTACAATTTTGTTATGGGACTCTACATAGTCAGAATATTCCATGTAGTCTCCAGACTAGCCTGCTGCTTTGACATTGATTTATCAGTCAGACTTTATTTGTGTAGCAACTGTCATGCAGATTTAATGCAGTTCAGGTTACTTCACAGATGACTGACAAGATAAATCTGAATTTTAAAAATCGCTTGCATTTCTTTGCTTTCTCTCCCTCCATGTCTTCGCGCAGCCGTTTTGAGCCCATGTTATTCTCCTCCACCACCGATCTTCCATCAAAGAACGTTATTAGTGGTTGAGTTTGACAGTTGAGTCGCAGGCAGAGTGGGCGAGGTTGCCAAGGTTGTCAGGCACCCACATTACCTGCTCAGCAGGAAAGCCGTCTCGTATAGGCTCCCTCAATTGCTAAAAAGCAGAGCTGTGGGAATAGGACAGATAATGATGATGGCGAAAGAGCGAAGAGAAAATAAAATGTCTTTGTTGTACAGATAGTTCACATCACTCAGTCAAATCTGTCCAAACCCTGTCGAGAGAGTCGGCAGCAAGCACCAGGCTCTGACAGTTCCCATCTGGTGCCAGTGTTTTCCTTTCAACTTATACTGTATTTGTCTGAGCTGGATGCTCTTGAGATCTTGGTCTGAGATCAGTTGGCGACTGATGTAAAACTTTAAAAAAGTCAAAGAACTCACTTGGACCACACTGAGACTGCAGAGATTGCACTCAAATATTTTTGGTGAGAGTGCTTGCACATCAAAGCCTTTATCTAAAATCAAAGAAAAAAAATATCTTTAATAAAGTATTTAAAAAAGGAAAAAGAAATCTCTATCTTACAAAAGTATTCGGAACCTTAAATTGCAGAATCAGTCTGGCAATAACAACAGCCTTCGTGTCTGTGCTGAGGGGCCCATTATCTCATAATCTGTCTATAATTACTGTTTTTAATCAAGGTGAATGTCAAATTGGCTACTTTTGGAGTAATTCATGTACAACACACCTGAGTGATTGTTTTTCATACCAATTAGTTTCATAGTTTTTGAGATATTTCAGTCTAGACTAAAGTGTTGGGCCGATAACTAGCTGACATTTACACAGAACTACATTACCATTGCTACAGATGTTGCTAGTGTGATCTGTAACGTGAATAAAAACCCTGGCCTGGTGTAATTTTAGGGTGCATATTTCAAATAACTTTATTTCCCATTACTACTATCACTGTGGCAACCAGAATCCTTAAAGCTGTTTTCCTGACACTGTTTTTCATGGCAGAGATAACACCAAGTACTTTATCAGTACTACCCAGGCTGAGATATACAGTAAAATACAGACTTCTTCAGACTTTAAAGTCATCTCAACTTCCATTGTTCACAGTGGTTATTGTGTCTGTTTTATTCTCACTCCACTCAACCTATGAGTTAGCCTTTTCAATTTTCTCCATGATTGTGTCCCTTTAGAACTTTAAAGTCTCCAATTATGGAATTATAGAGGCTTTGTGAATCTTTTCTCCAATGAGCTTTGGATGACAGCCCTATTGTCTCTAAGTCAGAGGAAATGTGAAAAAGTTCCTCAGAGGTACGTGAACAGACCCAACAGTGTCTTCAATTGCTTTCAGTTTTTGTGGCTATTGGTTTTCAGATTGCAGTGTTTGCTATACAATTGTTAGATTTGTGTTGCTATTTAAATTTAATTACATTTCCAGGGTCTGTGTATTTTGTAGCCAATGGATTTTTGAAGTGACAAGTGGAAAACGAATCGAATGGAAAACAAACATAAAATGCTGTCTTCATACAGTTGGGGAATTATGTGTCTGGAATTTTTCTTTTTGCTGTGACATATCAGATTGGCAGCAGCAACCAATCCCTAACAGACCTACGATATGAAGGTACGCTTGCCTGATGAAGACTCCTGTCCACTCAGTGATAACCGACCAGATCAATGACACATGAGGACCAAGGAGTGAAGAGGAAAAAACTAAGAGATTGACTACAGAGGGACAGACGCTGAGCTCTGGACCTGTAAAACTCATCAAGAGAAAAAGTAGGCTTCAAAAGACCACAGGTGAGAAGTAAAGGGTATTTTTTATAATGGCAATGCCTATATGGATCATATTGATAACAATACTGAAGAGGACAAGGTGGAAATGGTGAGGGAACAGTGTAAAGAAACATGGGAAAAGCAGACCACATGAAGAAGGTCAGTGAAATACTGAAATAACTGAGCAGACAAACCATAAAAAGGGAACAATAACAGTATAGCGACCACGACGAGTAGCACACAAGTGTTAGGGATTGTCCATGTTCCAGAGCTAACTGTGAGTCATTCACTTGGGCTGTGAGCTTCTGTGCACTTGTCTCTTTCCATTGACCTTGAGGCCACTGAGGAGCTCTTTAAGCTGACTGACCTTTCCTTCACGACCTTCATCCTGCTGGACTCTTGTTAGTCATCTACAGGAGCTGTTACCCACTCAGTTTGCTCTTTCTGAGCACAGTTTATGACAGATGATCTACTCATCTGTCCTTTTCTTTTCCTTATACGCTCTTTCTTTAACCTCCTGGTAAAGTAAGGCTAAATTATATTTATTTCTCCAGAGCAGAGACGGCAGGGAAATGAGCTGATATCATTTCAGCCTCGTGTCTTCCATGTCCTTGTTTTGCAAAATCAATTTAAAGAAATACATTAATACTTTTAAATATCACAGAACATAATGTATGATGTCTACACGATAGTGACAGCAAAAACAAAAATCATAAAAAGTGATGTTTGTTACCATCACTGCAGGAAGAACATGGTAACCGCAAAGGAGTAGGCAAAAAAATGTACTGATACATAAAATGTATTCATGTCGGGTCTTAGATTAGCTTTCCAGAAGTCCATTTAGGACTGTGCCTGAAATCACTCCCTATGCACTGTTACAGGCTGGTTGCCATTGTGTAGTAGTGTCTGAATGCTGAGTGGGAATTCTCACACCCCAATATAGTGCATATCCCACAATGTATAAAGCATATTGTATTGTATGTATTTAGCATGTACACTACATTCTACTATTAATCCCACATTATCGAGTGTTTTGAACATTATATAGGAAGTGTTGTGTTAATAAGATACATGAGATAATATCATCATCAGGTAACCAAATCTTGCAGCTGGTTGAGACTCCAGCGTAGTTCATGGCGGTATTGCACCTTAACACTGAACACTCATCACAAAAACGAAGGAGAAGCAGTTCATCTGTTCATCTGACTGCCTTTCTTATTGAGGATTAAATGTTTGTACCTTTTTGTACAGCTATGGTTACAGACTCTCCCTCCACTTATGAGTGTAGTACGTTTGCCAAAAAACACAATGAACAAAGCTAAAAATCTTTCTAAAGTCTTTCTTTCAGTTTTTCTGTAGATGTTAGGATAACATCGTTATTATTTTGGACATGATGATTGGGTGGTAAAAATCGGATATCTTGATGGCTCTAGTAAGGAATTTATTTTCATAGTTGGATTTCATTAAATCAATTCCATTTTTGCAAAATATGACCTTTCAAAGTCTTGCCAATAAATTAATAGTTCAAACTTCTCGCCATGACTTAAAATGATCCAATTTGTGAGAGAGATTGTGTATCTAGTTCACTGTGAAGACACAAATGTTCAACTGCTAAGTCAATGTAAAGCTACTCTAGCTACCCAAACATAAAATACAACTAAAATAGCATCCCGTAGATGTAGAGAAATCTATACAAAGCATAAATGGCCTTAGTGTCAGTGCAGGTGATGTAGGTGTACACAAGGACAGGGTTATATGGATTCACGAGTGAGTGTATGTTAGTCCGTGCCCAGTGTGGTAGAAATTTACGATAAAGGTTATGATTGACATTTATGTTTACAATTATTTTTACTGTTGCTCTTACTGTTCACTGCTTGTTTTGCTAAAGCTTTGCTTAATCTATGTTTACTGTGGCTTGTATCGATGTTCATTGTGGCCTATGTACTTGTGCAATGCCCTGGTTTGTTTTGTCTGGGACAGTTGGCTCAGGGTAATGTTTTCTACTGGCGCCTAGCACACTTCCAGGGTTTGCTTTATCAGGGATAAATATACTTATTATGAACTTATTCCTTTCGCTCTGCAGACTGATTGACACTCTATATGACTGTCAGTCTTTCTTTGCAAGGAATAAAACTCTGAACCTATGTTTTTGTTTTTTCCATAAGAAATAAAAAAAAGTGTTTTTACAAACAAAACAAGGTTCTAGCAAAAAACAGTCACAAACATTCCTAACACCAAACTGGGAAACACCACTGTCACCAGAAAAAACCCCAGACAGACCAGTAGAGAGACCTGCTGCTCTCTCTACAGTGCAGCCAACCTGAATAATTTCTAGACAGGGCTTTTAACAGGAGCCATGATGAGCCCAAGATCTTAATTGGAGGGTCAGCGTAGATGCCACACCAACAGGAAGGAAGAGGTGTGAAGGTGGCTGAACTGAGAGAGGAGCTGGGATGATCCACCAATCAGGAGTACGCACTGGCAAAGCCTAGATTTGCATAAAGTCTTGGTTATGAGAAAATGTATCAACACAGGGACAAGAAAATAAAAGGGAGGCCTGGGGCCGTAATAAAATGTTTTGGATCACAGGCTATTAAATGAAAGAGGCTTAATTTTCTTCTGTAGACCTTTAAATCTACTCAAGTAATGTACTTTGCTTGAGTATTTCAACTTTATACAAATTTATACATCTACTGCAGTACATTTTGGATGCAAATATAATTTAACTTCACTACATATATTAACTTTATGTTGAAAAACTTAATTTTGTTGTGTTATAAGATGCAACAGATTATTACAAAAAAACTTAATTCTATACATCCAGATTTACTAGTTATTGTGTTTTATGTTTATAACCAAAAACATAAAAATAAAATTGGAACTACACTGTCCACAAAGTGTGCATGAGAAAAATGTCATCTGCACTCTGCACAGGTTCAGTGCACACTATGAGAATGCAAATTTTGAGTCCATGCAGACTGTCCACACTGGGAGCACACTGACTACACATGCGCAACGTAAGTAAATTGGACACTTGTTTTATGCACTGTATGTATTGTTTATTCTGACCTTCCTGTATTCAGATAAATACAAGAAAACAGGAGCTCTGCTTTCTGCCGTCACATCTTGCCAATGTATTTTGTAGTGTATGTGTGAAATATGCATATAGGCATAGCCAGTTGTATTATTAATAGAAGTGCATCCAGAGTCTGTGAACTGTCAAAAGGTAAGTGGAACCTGAAATGCTGAAATGCTGTACAGATGCTCTGCCCTTAATTTAATCATCATGACGCTGGGAACAAAGTGGGACTGTGATACATGTTTGTATCCATTCAGATCCGCATCCTATACAATGTCAGATTTATCGGACAGGTTTATTGCCGTGCTTCTAAGGATTCAAATTTGACAGGCTCTGAAAACACACAAAATTGTGTTAAGCTTTTTTCATTTGTTTCCTTTCATTGTAAAATAAATACAATTTCTGCAATTCTACATGATATCAGTTGTTCAAAGTAAAAACAGAATCTCCACACTGATCCATTCACTCTACTCTAAATGAACTGCATCATAAATTTAAATTATCAGCTTAGTCTGTAATTGTTTATCATACAAATCATGATAGCTCATACAAATATGACTGATCTGTATATACCACGTAGAGATGAGTGGTAGGCTACTTACACATTTACACAGGTTTTAGGTGTTACGGGAGCATAGATCTGTATTACGTTAATTTAATCTGTTCCAGTTAATCAGAATCAAAACACTCTCACAACAAACAAAAGGTTGGTATTTTACAACATTATAAGAGTTTATTCTTTTCTCTTTAAATCAAATATACCAGATCTCACTCGAATAGTTTACAAGAGAGTGTCAGGTTTGTTTAGATCAAAATAAAGCATTGCTTCTGACTATTAAAATATAGACCAAGAAAAACCTTCAAAGTGAGTGTCTTTTTTCACCAGTCATTAATATAGGTACTGTCCTCTCATCTGCTGCCATCCTCTATAAGAATCTGCCAAAGAGTGGAGAGCCAAAGAAAGTACCACCACCAAGCCTCTGATAGGTCGGAACTGTTTTTCAAAAGGATAAAGTAGAGTCCTTTTTTCTTATTTTTGAGATGCTTCACGCCACTGAACAGTGCTGCTTGTAATTCAAAAGCCCACAAAGTCAAACAGAAAACAGTGAGATGAAGCCACGTCTTTCCTGTGAGTTTACATCTGACAACTGCCTTTCTTTTCTCTCCAAGCATGGGAAAGACGGGATGTCCGGGTGGAAGTTTATGCTGTAGAGAAATTTTAAATTCATTGGTTTGAATCTGTGAGATGAAGTCTCAGAAAACTGCTTAAGGGCAAGTTTCTAAAAACCTCAACTCTCAGCATGTGTCCTGCCTTAGACTGAGTCTTGGCTGTGGCCGTAGATGAAAGACTAGCTGATAAATCATGAGTTGGACGTCTGGGCTAAAGAATGAATCTGTGGAGCTGAGAACTCTCTCCTACTTTTTCATACAGGTACAGCAATGTCAATAGTTCAGTGAGATACTGACACAAATCTACCCCATCACGTCTAAAGACTGTCTTTGCTTCCACGTTGTCTTTAGAATTATTGACTTGTGGCTAACCCCGCCAGTGAACACATTTGGCTGGACAGATTTATAGTGATCTACCAAGTTGCTCTTCTGAAGCTTAGCAACCTTTAGAAACCTAATCACGTTTTGTCCAATTCCAGTGAACAGAAAATCGTTGACTTTCCATTAGTCCAGACACCATTTGTCAGTTAAAATGAGTAAGGGAGTTATGAGTAAAAATTATTTTCAGAATAAATTTATCTTCAAGTAAAGTAGCGTCATCTTTTATACTGTGGCAGTTGTAAGTGGCACAAAAGTTGACCCTGTGTGTTCAATGGATTTTGTATTTCTGCACAACGTTGCACTGATAAATCTTTCATACAAGCAAAATGCAAGAAAATAAGTATTACAAATATGCAAATCTTTGCACCTGATCACATGAATACTAAACACCTTTGAAACTTGTAAGATAGATAATTTTAGCTATTTATCCAAATAGCCTCTTCAGGCATGAACACTAATTGGAATAATGTGACTATTCAACTATAGGTTTGCCAGCAATCAAACCAACAAAAAGCTGTTAAGTGTTTCAGTTGTGGCTTTATCACTGGATTACTTTTAACCAAAGCAGATGCAAATCATGAAAGCAATGTCCAATCTTGGCCTCTGTGGATTAGCATCCTTTTAATCATCTTCACAGTTTGTGATTTATACAGCCACATCTTCAGTAATGCCCTTTCTAATGGCTACCTTTGGGTCAGGATTGTGCTCCACATGGACATTGAGCTAGTTAATCTTGTGGTTGACAGACAGGGAAGCTCTCATTAGCAGTCCAGCCTCAGGATCTGTTTGTCAGTTATCTGTAAGCATTCAAATCCCGACAGTCACACATTAAATCAGATCAGAACCAGAGCTTTTAATCTCTCTGGAGACTGAGACTCATCCATACTTGTACATATCTGAATGCAAGTATAAGTGAACAGACTTTCACTTTAATCCTAGCGTTAGCATGAAAGTTCAGTTTGTGTTGCACAGGTGGGTGGTAGGTTGATACTCTGTGAAGATGCTGAAAGATAGAGCTTTATTTGAACACTAACAGGCGTGAACACTAATTAAGAATAGGATAGGTAGGTGATGGTGTGCATTTACCCTCCACTACAGCCCTGATATTAAATCTATCAGCAAGGCATATTCCATTATTAATTAACTCAATTAAATGAGATCAGATGAGTGTAATTGTAGAGTTCAGCCTCCACCTTTACAAGCACATACAAAAAAAAAGATAATAATTGGTTCCTGTCAGCAAAGCAGGTCCCGCGCCACATGATTATAGCCCTGAGGGAGCACAGTGATTTCATAAACTATAGCTGAAGTGTATCTGAAGTATCAGCTCTTAAATCGTTGCATGCATGAATGTGTGATTCAGACTTTCAGTTTTGCTCCTCTGGCAGAGAGAACAGTAAGCGATTAGGTTTCCTGCCGCTGCTGAAAGAAAACATTCAAACTCAAATGCTCCACTGGGAATGCTCCACCACACGCGCCCGAAAATATTTGCAGTTTCTTGCTGCACACCACTCTTCTATACCTGGGAGCCTGCTCATTGACGTTTTGTCAAGCCTCCTAAATACTTTCTGTGTAACTCAGGCTCATTACAAGAAGATAATTTCCAAAAAGAGCAGTGACTTAGGGGTTTCTTATCAGGAAATGTTGTAGCTGAAAAATGATAAGATCATATTTAATTGAAATGTCTAATAAATAATGGAAATTCATTCAGAATGAGTCATAATTGAGTGATGTGATTGGTTTACGTTTGTGAAAAGTCTGTGGGAACGGGGAGTTAACAAATGCTTGTAATATGAAGAAATACCCACAATGGTGTTTAGCTGGCTTCACAGGAATTTGCATGTAAAATTGTATTTTTTTTCCAGTGTGAAGTTGATAATCAGGACATAAAGGCATACTGATTATTCCTCCAACAGAGATAAGTAGTATATCTATATGTATATTAAAAAGGACTTCTGTGTGCTGTGTGTGGTAACAGTTAAAATCTGTGAACCACGCTCCCAAAATCAGCCCAAAGTAGAAATAAAATCACCTCACAATAAACGCACCTGCTGCATGTTTTTGTGAAAATGTGCTCTGAAGGCGCTCCAGTGTTGTTTACTGGTTAGTACTGGCACCCTAATACTGGCAGTGTGACATCTGTGACGTCTGACGTGACGTAAAACGTGTCTGTTAGATATACTGCATGATTTGGAGACTGAAAAGAACTGTAGACACAACTATCTGCTATCTCTTTGCTCCTATGCCAAACCTCAACACTGTTTTAGATCCGGCAGATCTAAGATCTGCTTACAGAAGATGAGCTCCTGTGTTGCCGTGACATGTTTTTACTTCTGCAGATGCACAGAGGGCTTTAAAGAAAAAAACATTGTGACTACAGTATGCTATGTGCTGTTGCACAAGACAACATCTCAGTTACAGTTTCTATGACTACTGCATCCACTCGTGAAGATCCACCACTGTCTAACTGTGGCGATGGCCCAACCACATCCTCTCAGTGGATCCACATCTGGCACAAATCTTCTGATCTCATTTATTATCTTTATTTTGGATCCCTGCCAAACCCATTTATAACTGATGAACATAAATAGTAAGTACACATCATATTATTATAACTACTGTTTTCGCTGTTTTTCTCATTCCTTTGTAATTATGAACAGTTACTTATAGAAGAAAACAAGCTGCCTCATTAAATGGCGGTTATCGGTATTATGCCCATAATTATGCTTTATGTGAGGCAAACTACACCTACCAAAAGACCACAAGGTGCATCTCAGCAGTAATGCACACTTAGGTGACCTCTAACAGCCGTAGTAATTATGACAGTCGCTATTGATTACATCATAATAAGAAAGACTGGGGCAGAGCTTGGTGTGTTCTTATGCCGTATGTAGATTGTATAATATTATAGTACTACATGAATGTAATGGAAACTAGGATTTTCTCAATAAATCTCAATAAATCAATGAACTTCACTTTCACAAAGTCACTGGCGGCCATTTTACTTTCTTTACTGATCTTTATACTGATTTCGATGTAAGAGCTACATCTGTAAAATCGTAAAATAAAGAACTTAGTAGGGCAAGTAAATTCTTAGCAAGAAACTTACATTAGGGGAAAGAAAATGAGGACGTTTTGTCAGACTGTGTCTTTGAAGGCACTGACTCAATTTAGCTCAGTGGGACAGTTGAAGTCTTGTTTGAGTCTTAGTTGAACTTTAAAGGACTTTTCGTGTGGAAAGATGTGCTGTGCACTTCTCAAGTCCTTTTTGTACAAACCTTTCTGCTTCTCTTTTGCTGGACACAGCTGCGCTGTAGTAGTAGGTTAAACAACTAACTAACTGTGTGTTAACACGACTGCACTTGTGGGAAATAGCCAGGGTCTTTGTACTTGACTGATCTCAAACTGCTGGAGCTGCATATTTGCTTAAGAACTGTTTATGTATTATTTGACAGAATGAGAATTATACTCAACTGGATTGAAATAAACTGTATTGTGGCTTTTGCACAGGTCTTTTTTCTTATAGTAGGACAATGTTCCTGCTACATCCAGTGTTGTGTAAGAGTTTGTTTTCCTGTTCCTGTGAATGCTTTTAAATTTGGTGTTTCAAATATAACATAAGTAGCAGTCAAATTACTATTCACCCACTGACTAATTTACCGTGTAGATGAGATGTTTTTATTCTGCGCATACTTATCATTTCAAGTTTGTTTTTCCCCAAGATATGTTTTATTTAGACATTTATTTAGGCATGTGATTTCATTCTAATTGTTTTTCTTTTCTAATGTAACAGTATTAATTCTCTGGTACAGTCTTCTCTAACGTGGAAGCCCTGTTTGTCATATGAATGTTCCAATTTCCAAATCAGGCAGTTATAAAAAGCAACCAAAAAACAACTGACAACAAATAATTTTGATTATGTATTAGTGGTATTAGTGATTAGTATGTTTATACTGTCTATCTTGTATCCTGTATCTTGCATCTATCTTTGGATATACTATCTTGTATACAAATATACTCTAGGTACTGTATGTCCTTTCTCTTTTTGATTTGATGACTATTTATGAAATACAAGATGCTATGATGTGTCTCAATGTGCTTGCATTCACAAGACCATGATAGAGTCTTCCCCTTCATCAGTCTGCATTTGTTACCAAGGCAACTATATCTGAGCCAACAGGAAAAACTTTCATTCATAAACTCTGACATAATGGCTGCTCAGCCACTGCCAAAGGATCGTCAGAAATTAAAGATTATTTCCAACCTTTCCAACTGAAGATCTGTAATATTAATGTTTGATTTCCCTTTAACACCAGATACATTCTGAACTTTAGGCTTAGATTCATATTACCAGCCAACAACCTACCTACCTATCTACCTCTTCTCCATGCTGTAGCATCTGGTCACTGCCATTTGACACTGCAAGACACAGACTGGATTCTCAGACTGGAGGGTGCTAGAGATTATTTAATCTTAGACACAAGCAGGTGGAATAAACCAGAGTGATTCTGTGTTCCAGTAGTTCTTTGCCTGTCGCCATCTAAAAGTGATCCCCTGGGGATTAATGGTGTGTATAATGGTATAATATTGAGATATACTTAATTTTTAATTGCATAACTGCATTAATTGCTTTACTTTCAGCAAAACCACAAACCACAGATGGTACAGAGGTGTTGAACCAGGCAAACAACTAAAACTTTTATCCAGTAAATCCAAATTGCATTCATCAGACATTTTCTATTTTTGTGCTTTTTTTCTGCTTCAGGCCTGTAAAGTGGCCTGGAGAGCATCCATGGTCCTGAAATGCTGATCAGCAGCAAGCCCCTTGGGATGCCAGATATCACACTCAGCAAGGAGAGAGAGCACTCAGCACTTTGTGTTATAAAGTTGAGTGCACTTGCAAGATGTAAATTTAGCTGTTCAGTTTTCTTTTTCTAATGTCCTTGAAGTTGCATGTTAATGCTGTGCAGGTTTTTACATTTTTCGAAAAAAAAAACCCATCTTTACTGTTTGCACGCTATATATTTTTACCTAATCTTAATAAAGACTTTGAAACCCACATGTTTATTCTATTAAACGTGTATCAAGAAATAACACCATCTCATTAGCTGAGGATAATAACGATGACAAATCATCCTAGATAGGATGCAGGCAGTAGATTTTTGTTTGTATTCTGAAATGAAATGTACAATAAAGCTGCTCTCAAGGTCTAAATTTCACTCCATTGTGCTTCTGTGGCTGAAGGTGAGGAAGAGGATTTTCAGCAACTCCACTCTGTGCCTGGATTTATTCATTTCAGACCTTGGCCATGCGCATAACGTGTGAGTGACAAACAAGCCGATATCTGTTCTGCGAGACAAGTGTGAAGCTGACAAGTGAAAAAGCAAAGCCTTCTGTGTAGACAAGGCATCAATAAAATGAACTGTGCAAGAAAAAAATGTGTAAGAGTGTGTAGATATACAGTATTTTCTTATATTTTCTCTCTCTCTCTCTCTCTTTATAGCTTATATTTACTCTTTTGGGTTTACGACTAACACATTAAACAAAATGTACAGTCAACTTCTGAGTCTAATAATGCTACTTCCAGAATAATCCTGAAGGAGTCGCAGGCTATTTATATAGTTTATTAGTATAATATGCTCAGTCATTTAAGACATCGGCATATGTGCTAAATCCTAATAGGGTGAGATGGTGAAATTAGGTCCTAAATGTCTGTGAAGATTCTCAATCGTCCAGGTGAAGTTGTCTGAAGGTTGAACTTTTTCAATCCTGGGCACAATTCTGGCAACTTTGGTCGGACACACGGACCATCACAGCCACAATTCAGAAGAGTTTGCCTCCAAGGTCAGGGAGCTGAAACTGAAACTGCCTCCCCATCGAGGCATTCGAGGCATCGAGGCTGGACTGTGCAGTTATCATTTGGACTGATAAAAAACTGGATATAGAAGTGTACAGAAAACCCACCCACACAGATCAGTATCTATTGTTTGACTCACATCACCCACTACAACACAAACTAGGAGTCATCAGGACTCTGTACCATAGAGCAGAGAACATTCC
>JAUYWH010000011.1:3893549-3919455 GCA_034779795.1 Ctenopoma multispine | reverse complement strand
CCCCCCCCCCCCCCCCCCCCCCCCCCCCCCCCCCCCCCCCCCCCCCCCCCCCCCCCCCCCCCACGCACCAACAAATAACAGTTTCAGAGACACTTTCACATGCAGGTCAACACAATGTAATGTGAGAAGGACAGATGGTAAACATCCGAGAAAGCTTAACTTTCGAAAAGTCTGTGCTTATCTTTCTCCTCACGCCACAGAATGTTTTTGGGATTGAGAAATAAATAGATTTGAGGATCTGTATTTTGTACATAGTCTCAAACAACAGCAGCTGCTGGCACTGATACAATCGTAATGTGCTGTACACATTGAACTGCAAATACAAAAAAACGTCTGTCTTTTATGTCCTTTTGTGGTGATGATGCGTTCACGGTCTGCTGCTGATTGTCTCCAACAGGTTCTTCGTGTTCTTTCCTCTTCCTCATCCAGCACAGTCAGGGATATCTATCAGGGAGACACAGGACAGCATGTAGCTATTAATATTGTGGTTGTAAATCCTCCAAACATACATTCACACTCCTCGCTATTTGCAGGTCATGTTTTCTTTGTAAACAGCATGAGGGTAAAAATAGAAGAAAATCATTTATCAGTTCCTCTGCATATTTATTTACACAGGGGGCAGAGTTTGTTTTTTATTGTTTAAACAGATCAGCTGTGATTAATATCTATGATGTCTTGGGTTTGACTTCCGTCATTCTCCAGGGGTCATTTTTATATAATCAATTTAGATGATACAGGTCTGAGGTCTTTTGTATCAAACTCTGCCTACATGGCGTTTTGACAAAAGCAATAATTCTTTTGTCATGTCCTGCACTATATTAGGAGGTGTTTCTAATATTTTGGAATATTAAATATTTAAAATGAATACTAATTCATAAACAGTGTGGTCAAAACATTACAACCAACAGTGCAAAGCTATGAAATAACTCTAATCCTTTATTCCCATATAAATGATGATCATGACAGCATATACCGGTACACGTAAGAAGTCAGGCTTTTCAGTCCGACTTGTCCGATGTTCGTTCATTCTTTTTTGTTTTAAACCCGTCTTCAGTCTGAACGTGTTTCACAACTCTAAATGACTTCTCAGCTTCAGCTCAGTTTCATAAATCTGTATCTGCATATTACAACTCCCCGTGCACTTATTCAAATCGAATCATAGTGGGTCACATGCAAATTTATACATTCTGTAAATCTTCATTTGTTTCGCAAGATTTATCTCCACTACATGAATATTAAATAATGAATGACTTGATTTGACACACATCTAAACATAGAACACACAGCGTATGTGTGCATGTCATCAATCTTTATTAATCTCACAGTATTAACAAATCAATCACAGCACCTTCTGGACCATATGATGCCTGAAAAATGGAAAAAGAACTATGAGATGAATGTGACAGTGATTACGTAAGTGCAAAAACTTAATGCTCAAATAAAAACATACAGCACTACAAGAAGAAGTACCACTTCTAAAATGTACTCAAAGTACAGAAGTACACATAGTCCCACTGAGAAACAGATTTCTGTGGGAATTAATTACACTGAGTTACTTATAAAAAAAAAGGACATTGAACACATTTGATGCTGTCTCTGATGCTCAGAGTTGTTCCACATACCTCATGATTATCATCTGCAGAAATCTAAAATGTTCAGGCCTGGTACAGATTAAAGAAGAGAACCACTCAGCAACACATCATCACCAATTCAAAATCTGACCCTTCAGTTAATAAGAAATAAAAATAGGTTGGAAAGGAGAAAATATTTATTGTCAATTAATTTTACATTTCTGCTGTTTTCAGCCCACATCGACTCTCTCAGCTCAACACTGCAACAGGAATGCCAAAGAGCTCATGATTCATCTCCTTTTCCCTGCCATTCAGATACTTGTTTTAATCCATTTTTATTTTGCCGGAAATGTACCTGTACATGTATGATTCAAATGATTAACAAAGAAACTATGACCTTTTTGGCTTTTAATGCATATGAAAAGACTGGGTGGTACTTTACAGATCTAGACCACAGCACAGTCACTTGTCAGCTAAAATGGAAACATGTCATTTTACATGTGGTCCACAATAGGCTAAATTTCACTTTATACAACGCAGCCGAAGGTCAGCAATGACGCATCATTACGTGAAGTGGCCCTCAGCCTGATGCTATAAGAAAATATCAAAGAAATGTAGTTTCTACAGTATTTCCCTTTTTTCTAAACTAAGGAAAGACGGACTTGATTATCTTCTCTTACTTTCAAACTATTCTCATCTTCATTTTCCTTTTTAAACAAAGAACCAGTAACCGCCCTTCCTTTCTGATCACTTGGACTCAAAGTAAAATGAAATGCAAAATAATGGAAACCGCTAAATTAAATTAATGATTGCTGCATGATGATAAAGTAATGAATTAACTGAAGGAGGTTTTGTTCAATATCTGCAGGAGAATATAATCAGTACAGGCAAGAAAACAGGAAAAAGTCAAAGTAATACAGTGCTGTGAAAAAGTATTTTCCCCCTTCCAGATTTTTTAGTTTTTGCATATTTGTCACAGACTCACCATCATATAAATTCTACTACATACATAAGTCTGTATATATATATATATATAAACAGGCTAGTTTAGCAGCTTGGCACAAAATACTGAAAATGGGGAAACAGCTAGCTTCTGTCCAAAGATAACAACAATGCAAAGACAAATAAAATGACATTAAACATGCATCATGCTCCTTACTGCTAAATAAACAACATGGGAAACATGGGAAATCTTCAAAATAAGTTGTTCAAAAACAAAACAATCAGCACATTTTTTGGGCTTTGAGTCACCACTTCTTTTTCTCACTCACTCTCTTGCTTGTTTTTCTCACTCTTCCCACCACTTTCTTGTTGCCTGCTTCTCTCACCTCCCACTCAAGCACATTGTTCCCCAAGCAAATCCAGTCCCACTGACATTAACTACAGTTACTGAGTAAGGACTGGACAAATAAAAAATAGGACTCGATGACTTGTGACGGGATCTCTGAAGTCAGTAGACTTTGACCTCATGGCAATGCATCCAGTAGTTGTCAGTCACCAAAGTGTCCAAACTTAAATCTAAACCCTGAGAGAAGGTGTTATGTATACAGGCTTTTTCATGCCCACTGGTGTTGCCCCATGCAGTGCTCAGTGAAAGTATGGGACGTTCAGAACAATGGCAAGTTCCAAAATTAACAACAAATAATTGCTGGACCCCTGTGGGATTCTGTACCGGATGTGTTTTACATTTACTGTTGTCGTGTTTAAAAATCTGATGGTGGCAGCTGAAGCCTCATGTGTGGATAAACGACGCATTATTTACTGGTAGATCTAGACCAATCAGCTGTTTGAGGCGATGCTCGTGTCACTCTTTCCATGTTTAGTGTACAGGACACTTAGACTGGAACGTTCAGCGTCACCTGGCCCTGTTAGATGCAAAAGCTCTATCATTAACAGACACAAAAAAACAAGCTTAGCATGGAAATGACACTTTTTTTCCCACTGCATCGCTGTTCGCATGGAGAGAAAGAGAGAATGTACACATAGTTATTGAATATATTCAGTACATCTCTCACTCGCACTTTCTTCACTTTCTTCCTCTTCCCTAATCCAGTTTCGCTCATTGTGTTTATCTAACACAAACTGCTGCAAGTTCCTATATTTAGACTCTAAGATAAGTTCAAGGATTAAATTTAATACTGTGATGCCAAATGCTTAAGATTTCTGCAGCAAGGCTAATCGACCAGTGTTTGAATATTCTTCCACTTGCTAAAATCAACTTTTTCTGCATTTCTGATAGCACACGGTGAAGGAATGAGCTTTATGCTATCCACTGGCTGAGTAAAAACACAAGCTACGGTGCAGAGATGCTCTTTAGAGAGACTCATTCATAATTATAGCTACTCAGCTCTGCACTTTATGATGTTTATGGTGAACTGAGTTTCTGTGAAACAGGCCCAGAACACATCAGTAGTGTACCAGATGTCGGTTATTTTTAAACTATAGAAAGCCAGCATAAGAACAACATGAGCTTAAAACACTCTACACACATCCCACATGAGCAGCACTAGGTGACGGCGATGAGAAAAAACTCTCTTTAACGTAAGAAAACACCAGTTCAGGATGAGCAGCCATCTTCCTCGACCAGTTAAGATGAATGGAAAGTAGAGAAAAGAAGAACAGGCAACAATCAGCAGACAATACACAGAGAGCGAAGACACAAGTTAGTGACAGGGAATGGTGGCATATAAAAATCAATGGAGAGAGCACAGAGGAGGAGAGAAACTCATTGTGTCAAGGGAGGTCCCCCAGCAGACTACTTCATACTTCATGTGCAGAAATCCGGACCTTGACTTGACTTGTAGCTGATAGCAAACAGTGGAGTGACACTGGCCTAAAAAAATGAGTGATTTGTTAGCAGGTTATCTGGATGGTTTGCGTGTTATCTGGTGTGTCTGTGCTTTCAGCAATAGAAGCAGCGGACAGAAAATAGAAATCTGAATGACTCTGCTCCCTCAGTAGAGATGCTCATCGAACACCTGTTGAGATTGCCATGCATTTGGCCGTGAGCCGTGCCATTGATGTCTCTCCTTCATTAGCCCCCTGCACCCCCCCTCTCAATTTCTGGACTGGCCTGTTCCCCTAGACATCCCTTACTCTCTCAGTAGCAGCCAAACCACCTTATGACCCACTTGGCGTCAGCCGTCAGGTGGCGAGGTGCATATTTGCCTCTGCATTGCCAATGCATCATCATCAACAACTAATCAGAGACCCTGAGTGGATCTCAGTTTGCTTAGGGGAGTAAAGGTTCATTGACTGAGAATGGCTTCCTCTGTCATCTCCTATATCTCCACAGATGTAAAATATTCAGCTATGACAACAAAAAGCAAACACAAAGTTTTGCTGCATCTTTAAGGAATATTGTTATTATCTTTGAAGTGTGGGAAAGAGTGTTCAGCTTCCAGGAATTCAATCATTTTACAGCAAAGTGAAGTCCATTAGCAGCGAAGGGGAATTAATCTATTCTGCAGCAGAACTGGAAGGTTTTCAGGGTAATTATTATCAGTTGTTATTGTTATGTATTTCACACAGCCTGGACCACATTCTGCCTGGATGGCAGCCAATTTAAATTTGGAATAGATTTTTCGCATTTTGGATAAGAAACGCCTTGAGAGTCATGTGTGTGCATGTTTGGGCCTATGTGTGATATAAACTGAATTTTTTAGTTTTCCAGTTTTTGCACCATGAGAAGTCTGGTGAGTCAGTGTTGCTGGTTCTCTGGCTGTTATGGCTTCTGCTCATTGCTCGGCCCTTCTCTGGCAGGACATACAGACCTGGCTTATCCTGCCTGGCTTAACACACAACACGCTGACTGCTTCTTATCTTAGGCTTGCAGCACAGCAGGCCTCATTCACGCACGCAGCTGCACCAGTGCACACAGACCACTAATAATGGGAGTGTGTTGATATCGTGTGTGCACACATACTGTGTGTTCCTTTCAATAATTTTCATTCAGGTTCAAATGATGCACTATATAAATACTTTATCTTAAGAGAATTTGAAGTTTTTAGCTTATGTATTTACATTGAGCTGACTTTCCTGTTAAGGTTTGTGGGAGCACTGGTCACCCATCCATGACACAGTAGGAAATTAATTTTTTCACATTTCATATTTGCATTTCACCTTTTATCATGTGATGGACACATTATCTCCAAATCTGAAGCTGAAGTTCACAAATTAAATGCAGCATGTAATCCAGTCTTTAACTGTTTGTAATTCGCCGTTTGCAGTTCATGCTCCCGTTAAGTACATCTAACGTAATCCAAACATGTCCAGTTAACATTTCAGTGGTGAAACATATGGTGGCTTTTAATTGTGGAACCTTCACAGTAAACATAATGTATTTATCGCTGAGGTTAGCGTTGACACTGATCATACATCAAACATGTACAAAAACTACTCATGATTATTAACGGCAATGTAACCAACTTGTTTTTCGGCACCCTGCTGTTGTGTGGAAAAATATGCATGCCACATGCAGCATTCAATTAGACTGTGGTCGCTCATGGCATGTTGGAAAAATGGTTATTGACTGACTTCATTCAAATTGCATAAGATTGCTTGGCTGCACTGTAAACAGATTCTCTGGGTACTCATGTGTTGTGGATCCCAGCACAAGACGTATATACATTTGTAATGCTCTGTACCGCCCAAACGGCAGTTATCCAGCGATAAACCACAACACCAAAACTCTGTCTAACTGAGTAGTTCCCCTTCTATTGAAAAGAACTCTTAAGAGGTCTTCTGGTTTCTGGCAGGAGGTGGGGCCTCGATCCGTCACCGATTCACCAGTTGTCCCTCCTTGGACTACCCTTGGACCATGTTTGTGAAAGAAAAGCAGATTTCATAACATCAAATTGATCAGAATGAATGTGCAGACATTGTTCATATTGTAAATGACTGTTGTAGCTGAAAACAACTGTTTTAAAAGGAATGTTTACATAAACATACAGAGACATAAATTCTGCAAACATTAATACAATAGCATGTTATGTTTGCTAATGCCAATGTATTCATTTAAAAGGAGAACTGATCAGTAGAAAACCATGTGCAATGATGAAGACATGTATCTTTTCATGAAAACATGGTCATTCCTATGTGTCCAAACTTTTGACTGGCAGTGTATTAAATCACAAAATCAAGCTGGGAAACCATATTAATAATATTAAGATGACAGTTTATGCAATTTTATGAAGAAAGATAGAGAGATTACAATGTGTGGAAAAAAGTACACCCATGTGAATGTTATGTTTAAGAGTGTGTCTTTGTGCAGCTGTCTGAGTGAATGTTCTTCTCATGAGACTTCAAATCACTATTTTCTTTACTAAGACGCTATAACAGCAGTGAAGATCAGAAGAACTTTTCCATGTGTCTACACCTGCCTGGATGCTTCAGAATACAGGGGGTATTTCGTTCTAAGAGAGAACGAAGCGAGTTAGGAAAAGGTGACTGGAAAAGCTTACTTTTAAAGTAGGATGAAACGTGTAATGATGCAGGCATCACAAGAGGCTGCGACAAAGCTGATAGTTGTTTCACTCCAGTAATATGTCAAAGAGAAATACTCATCACATCACAACAAGGGAAACCGTTTGATCAGATTTTATATTTTAATGTCAGTTCATCAAACTCGTCACATCAGGGAATCTCAACACACATGCCTGCTTGTAGAAATTCAGCTTTTACCGACTTTGTTTGAGGCTTTTTAACGTGCTTTCTGTTTCAGAGGCGTTCCTGACCTTTGTTGTGCTTTTGCATTCGGTGTTAGCTTATGCAGGAGGAAACAGGAACTGGAAATGCCAGGTTAGTGTTTTACACTCAATAAAACAAAATGTTTATGTGATGTACTAAAAAGGAGTATAAAAGAAACCAAAGTAGAGACGTAGATGACTCTAATGTAGAATACCACTACAACAATACATGGTTGCATGAATCAAGCTTCAAATGCTTCTGATTTGATATAGTGCGCCGAGTTATAGGATGGTTTCCAAGTGCGACCACAAAAGTCTGATAACCTTGTGTTGAGACCATTTTTTCAGGCATCTAACTAAAAACCTATTCAAAAAACCCACTGACACTGACACAAGGGAACAAGAAGTTACTTAGGCATTTTATTTAATCATTATTTATGTTCATTTAAACCAAATATCTTCGTTGAGCTTTGTTTCGATCTCCACCAACTCATATCTGCTTTTTAATGGCTAAGTCTTCTACTATGTTTGACAGTTAGTTGCTAACTTTGTCTTTGTCTTTATATGTCTATATTGTGATTAGGTAAATCGGGGAGAGTGATTCATGCTGAAGGTATTTATTCTGTTGTGAAGTAGTCATGACATAATAATACAATAATAAATAATTGCTTAATACACCAAAAATCTTTTGATAGTGCTATAAAAGTTAGTAACATTACATCATAACACTTTTTCTTTCTTTGCACATTTAATCAACCTCTGGCTTTTATTTAAAATGTTTTGCATGGGCCCCTCTCTCTACATTCACACCTCACTCATGTCCTTCATGCAGCCCCATGTCTCTTCACACTTCTTTTAAATTCTGAAGTCATGCAGCAAACGATGAAGTGTAAAAAGTGAGATGATCCCTTCCCTTTAAAGTCTCGGATAGAATATCTCACTGAAGCTCTTGACCTCTGAGCAACCTTGTTTAAAAGCATGTGAGCATATGAAGGATTGCTATCATCTATTCTACATCTGTCTCCAAGGATCTACCAATGTGTGTGCAGCCTACTGCTGGGCGCATTATCAACACTGCCCACTCAAACGCGCAACATGATGTGACTGTGGTTACAGTGCCTTCACTCTTATGCATATTCAATCATTCGTCCTTGTCAATCCCAAACGATTTGATGAGCACAATCAAAGTCGCTAAGTCTGATCAAAGCAAGCAAGCACAGACATAAACGTGGGAATTACAAGCTTTTCTCGTCTGGGTTTGTTGGAAAAAAAAAAACATAAACTCTTGCCTCCCTTAGCCTTGCAGCCTTTTTTCATAACACCTGTTGAACAACTGTTCTTTAGCTTTCTGATTTACTTTACTTTACTTTACTTTAGTTCATGACGTGCAGACGCTTTTATCCAAAGCGACTTACAAGGAGACACAAGCAATTACAATTCGGGTTCTGTAACCATGAGTTACTTCCAACTAAGAGCCCTGATAAGATAAACTTTTCAAGAAGAAAAAACATGCTAAGGCGTTGTTAAGCGCTAGAATAAGTTTTTTTTTTATTTTTTTTATTTTTTATTTCAATTTGGGAAGATCAGAGGTTAGGTTTACTCACTCTTGTTTATCCCTTTGCTTTCCCAAAACACTCTTTGCTCCGTCTGTGTGTGTGTGTGTTCATTTCATGGCTTTCTCCTTGGCTATTCGTGTCAAGGTGGAAGAATATAGCCATTATATCCACGTGTCTCATTTCACTGGAGTGAAAACCAGCAGGGCTTGGCTGGACTTGTGAGCATAGCAGAACTACTTAACACATCTTGATCTTCTTTGAGAACAACACAAACCCAATTTCCAGGAATCAGTCTCTCATTATTTTTAATAAATCAGCAATCTGAGTGACAGCACCAACTTGCAAATTGTCTTGATCACAGTCTTTCATTCAGTTTTGTTTGATTCTGATCATCCCTTTGTGCAGTTTTCTTCTGGTTCTCTGAGGCTGAGGACCATTGAATACTAAAAAAGACAATGCTGCTTGGTACTGTGCAGGAACAGCAGTGACAAAAGTAGTTTATTGAAATCATAATCATAAGCGTATTGAATCATAAGGGCTGGATGCAGGTGATAAGTGGATGATTGTGCTATAGCTTCATAACTTCTCACTTTTACTGTGGAGAAAACTCGAATAACGTTAATTTAGATCTGATTTAATATTCCTTATTTTGTGGCTTTATCAGCTATTAATTTAGATTTGCTTCATGCTCTAACGCATTTTGAGATATGACCAATTAGTGAAGAGTCCTCAAGGAACCATCTTTGAACAGGTGTATGTCGACTGTATGTATCACTTTCTGTTTCTTCTATTATGTAGAGTTATGTGGCGCTCTCAGCTCTCTAGCATAACTATTATGATCTGTACTAGTTAATATTCAATTTCTGTTCTGTGGTTTAAATGACAAAGGGCGATTCTTTTTTTTTATTTGCCAGCAAAACAGTTTGCTCATAGCCATGACTTCATTATGCCATTTGTTGTTTCTGTGTCAGTAACATTGTGTGAGTCTCTGTGTGAGTAGTGTGGGTGAATGAGATGCCAGGGGGCTTGTAACAGAACAAAGCCTTCCGCTCCACACTTAGTACTCAGTGCTTATACAAGTCTAACACCAAATTGTTATTTTATCTTCCTGTTGTGTCTGCCAAAAAGTCTGAATCCTGGGTTTCAGATATGACGGCAGGTAAATACAGGATGCAACGCTTTTTTATAGGCAATAGTTCTGCATAATAATTGTGAATGTGTGACATTTTATATGATAATCACGAGGCAGGCCTTAGTTAATAAGATACAGAAAGAAAAGTATATAATAATGGTATAATTGTGTTAGAGGCTGTTATGGTTTTATACACTCTGACAGACTGACTTTTAGGATCTCTATTTATGCCCATGGGGAAGCTATTGGGTTGGTTTTCCATTCGTTTGTTTGATCTAAACTTCACACTCGTCCTACAGTAGAGACATTTATCTCCTAAATACTCCACAGAAGTTGAACGTTGTGTCTGCATTTTATGTAGCAACCTACTTAAAGCTACAATCTTAATTTATTAAACACTGACAATAGATCAGTTGACTTTGCATAATGCACAGAGAGTTGCTTGTAGTGTCAGCAGAGAGTAGTAAGGGAACTTTCCTGCTCTGCATCCTGTGTAATCCACCGCCTGCTTCAACTAAACAAGCATGTGATAAGTTTTAATTTTGTGGTGTTCTTACATCATGCAAGTAATTGACCCATTTGTCTACTACTTCTTTCATTAGTCTAGGAAAGGTTGTAATTATGGCATAATGTTAAAGCACTTCTCTGAACAGCCTTTACGCATTATGTTTAGACACTTGTTTGTTTCATCTTACTCCATTCATTGCTGCTTTATTTCTAATAATGAATTATTAGCTATGCAGTAAGAATCTTCATGGAGGCGCAGATATTAAATCGATTAGAACATCGTCTTTTGTTCATCACCCAGTTACTTGTGTACTTGAGTGTTTTATGTTTTTGTGTAGAATTTAATTACTGTAAATAAATGTTATATATAGCCTAAATTAATTATTGTTTCTGTGACATAGAGTTATTTCTTAGGACCTTATTTTTATAATTTTTTTTTTATATAATGCTATTTTCCACAGCTTGTTAATTGATCTGTTTAATCACTTAAATAACATGTGGCTAAGGTGTTTGCATTCTCTCTGTGTTTGTGTCAACATTAACTTCAGTTTTATTCAGGTCAGGTGTGGATGTTCCTGCTTTTGGATAAGGTCTGTTTTTTGTTTGTTAGGGTTACTTATCAGTTTTCCACAGGTCTATTTTGGATTGGGTCAAACATTTTGGACACATGAAAATGGATGTTTTGGCATTAAGTAAATAACATTGTACTGCAATACAATGCATGCCAACCATTATTCCATCACTGAAGTATCTGGTAGATCTAATTAAAGGTCTATGCCGCCTGTGTAAGCTCCGTGCTTATGAATTAATGACATTCTTCCACATGCACTGATGGCATTTCTAATTAATTATATTAGCAGATATGTGTTAAGGAATCTGTTTTGTGCAGCATACATGTCTTGATGTTTGCAGAAGTGGTTCCTTAATTAAAGTCCCTCTGCCAGTAACCTTGCTCCTGTCTGAAATGGCACACCATGCAATGCTTCTCACTGATAACACTCTAGTTGTGTTGTTATGACAAATTTCATGCTCCTTGTCAAAAACTTCCTAGCCTGTTACAGAAGGTAGTGATTACCTAGAGGAAGCTTCTGGGCCTCTGGACAATGAACAATATGTTCTCATTATCAGAACACCTCTGCGCTGACTCAGTACTCTTCCACATTTCAGCCTTTACTTTACTCATTTTTTAAAAGCTGACCTAAAACTAATCTTTTAAAAGCTTTTTATTTATTTACTAAAGCAAATGTGTATGTGTTACCAAATGTGTATGTGTTACCATTTCAAGTATTTCTACCACAACAGAATTTCTACTACTGCAACTTTCTTACATGCTTATTTTCTCATATTGTCCACGCTGCTGCTGCGGTCATTTCTGTGTTAATATGTCTGGGCTGGGGGCAGTTAACATGATGTTGCCTTGTGTGTTTTAGAAATGTAAAATTAAATTAGTGGATTTTCTCTGGAAAAAAAAAGTAATGCAGTGACACATCATTAATGCAGCTAGTTAGTAAAAGAACTCAGCATCTTTGAAGAGGCTGGATGTGCAGATAAAGATTTGTTCTGTGCCCGTGAGACTGAAATTCCAGAAACAAGATGCGTCTAACTTTTGAAAGTCCTCCACTGTTTGATGCAGTCTAATAACAAGTGACAGAAAAAAAAAGCACAAAAACAGCAGTCATGACAGGAATTAGCTTCAGAATGTCACAAGATCAATGCAGACGCACTGTGGATAACCTCAGGAATAACACTGGCAAGAGACTGCCTGTGACACTTCCTGCAGCACAGTACGGTACCTATATTGTTTTACAGTTGTGTGGAAAGAGCCGGCAGTAGACTGTAGACTAGGAGTGAACAGGATTAAAGCACCCTAATGTAACAACATCAGATACCTGACACAAGCTGCAGGAAGTTTGGAACTCCTATAAGATTTTCACGTTACCTTTTCTTGCTTAGTTAGAGAAAGGAAGGATATTGACTTATGTTTCTTCAACTTATGCTAAAATACTATGTAATCAAATGCAGCAGATATAACGTGAACAAAAAGTAAGATTAAGTACAGTTCAATAACAATCTGATGAAGACTACACGCAGAAACTCAGTGGAATGTAATTTCTGAACACCAACAAACCTTTGCTGCTCTGAGCTAAAGTAAGTATAGCACCAAAACCAATGAGTGTGTTGAAACAATCAAGATGTAATTAATTGTTTCTGAAATAAGCTGTGATCAGCTTCCAGTTGAGACTGTAAATCATTTGAAAACAGACAGTGTGTATCATGTTCTCCAGACTAAACCTTTTGACTTTTTTCCATAAAGATTCAACATCAGTATTTGTATTTCGTGTATGTGATTTTCACAACATCTCGTCAATGATTGCACGTAGGTGGAACACGTCCGTCCACATTTGGAGCTAATCAGGTGACTCGTTTAGGGTTTTTCCTTTTACTCATCTATGTATGGTAACCACAATCAATATTACACATTAACGCAGGAGTTCTTTCATTACCGTAGCTTCTGTGTTTTATTTCATCCCTCCAGCCCTCCACGTCAGACAGCTGAAGAGGTGTTTCTTGTGAAGTGGCACCACAGCCTTGTTAAGAGGTTCTTGTTTGCGCCCTTTGACCCAAATTTCTTATCCATATGTACAGTATCTTACTGTTAAAATAATCACAAGACAGAAAAGATGAATAAAATAATGAATGAACATGTTTCAGGCTTTACTACCGTACGAATGGTTGACCTACAATGAAAGCACACGCCTCCCTTTGAGCTGAACTATTTCTGGCTCTCCATGAGTAGAGGTGCTGTTAAGTCCTTTGGCTCCTTGGAATGCACAGTTTCAAGTGCCTGGATGAAATTTTTATGATGATAACCGTACACATTCAGTCGTATGCACGCTTTGTGTGCGAGCATCTGTGATGTGTTCTGTTTGTGTGTGTGTTTTGAAAGAAGCCCCTGTGGGGCGCTGAGAAAAGTTCCCATTAAGCAAACTGTGGTGTCTTCCCCACCTTTAACCTGTCTGATGTCATTGTAATAAACTCTGCATCTGTCCACCATCAGCCTCTTCATCCCTCAAGCCATCCTCCTCCTTCACCTTTGTTTGCTCATGTCTCAATAGGCTCAGCCCACCTCTCACATATGGCTGCATCATGCCTAACTGCTTCAATTCACAACTTAATTCCAATGAATTAACCTATTTATCTGAGTCAGATCAAGACTGGCAGGATGTTTATGAGATTTCACCATGCCTGGATAGACAACAAATGTAATGTTTGTTTGCAAGTCTATAACTGGGATGCAGTATTGTGAGTGTCAACAGACTTAGGAGCATTTACTGTATATGTGAGGTTTCTGCCAAACATGTACAAGTGTGTTTCAGAATAATCCACAGCGTCAGGGATCATATCAGCCCACATAAAGTCTGCTAATCTCAGATGGAGCTGAAATCTGAAGGGCCCTGCTGGCTCATCAGGTGAAGGTGTGATGGCTGTATTTGAAACATCCTTTTGATTATGGCTCACTCTCCATGTGGAACATCAATGTCAACTCCTATAACGTGTCGCTGTAGGCTATCGAGCAAAGCTCAAGAAAGCAGAAATGCATAAAAACATTAAAGAACATAACAAGGCCTCAACATATATCATCTCGATTTTGCCCAATTTAAAATCTCTGAATGTAACTGCTAACAACTTCTTCACACTGGGCTGTTTATGTCCGTTTTTTTTAAGCGATATTTGTTCGTCTTATTTTTTGGCAGTGGCACACTTCAAAAGAAGACTTTCTTCTCAATGTGTGACCCCAGTTAAATAAATCCTATGAGAAGAGAAACAAACTGCTGCATATAGAGACGAATTGCTTCTTCAAAACACAGCTTCAGAGCACTTTCCACTGTTCCGACAAGCATCCATACAGTCATTTGGTGCAAAGCAAGGCCAGAATAAGGAGAACCCTGTGGAGTTGTCAAATACACAAATAAATGGTGACTTAGTATATAATGAAGTAAAGTCTTGAAGAGTTTTCAGCCTGTAAAGACAGTTGTATAATATCCACTGTGGCATAAGTTATTTCAGCTACAAATTCATCACAGATCTTTTCAGTTTGAACTAAAAGGAATTGAAACAATGTGAAGATTTACCTGCTAGGAAATATTTAAATGTGCTAGCAGTTTGATTCTATGGATAGCAGTGTTATGTTTGTGTTAGTCTGCCACTTTGGTCCAGATTGAAATACCTCAATAATTATTCAATCAGCAGTATGTTGTGTTTGCTTACTAGAAAATATTAGCATGCTAAGTGGCTTATTTAAAATGATGAACATAGTAGCATCTCTAGTAAAATCAGCAGGTTGATATTAGCAATTCTCCTAAAGCACTCCATCCGGTTGAAGTCATGCTAAACAGCAATGTGACATAGAGGCAGCGGATACAAATGTGATTCTATTAAGATATGTTCATTGTTAGTTTTGATCTTTATGTAAACTTTGTTGACAGTAAGAAAAATATGAAATATTTCCAGATATATCCTTTAGCTCATGCCAAAGAGTCAAAATATTAAAATATAAGATTTGGCTTTAGCTGCTTCAATTTAGAGTACTTTTTAATTTAGTTCTAATCTGTTTCTTGCAAGCCCCCCAGTCTTACAGAACTGCACAACTGAAATACTGCAGCACCCCTTCCCTTCATGCATTTCTATGAGGTGGTAATACAGTATGACGTAGAAATGTACAAGAGTAGTCTGTTCAAAAGACAGAGCCGGATAGAAAAAGAAAAGCTCGTATGCAGCATGTCAATGTACAAACGTCTACTGGGAATGTCACATCTGTGCTTTTTACCAGAATCCATGATGAATTAAATGAACTGAAGCCAGATTCTTACAAATGTAGGTGTTTTTATTTCTACTGGGGAGACACACAATGATTAAGACACATACTTTGAGTTACTATGACTAAGTAAATATGTTCAATCAATCAAGTCCACAGATTGTCAAGTAAATAGTTTGAAATAAATAGTTTGATGGACAGATTGAATTGTTCTGAACAAAAGAGCACAGACAACAGTCTACCATACATTTTTTACCCACAAGTTAAGCACATCTATTAATTTATTTATAATAACAGCTCAAATGCTCAGACGGTGACTCATGTCACATGCAAATAAGGCATGAGTATAAAAAATGTAGGCAGGGTGAATAGGTGTATTTAAGCCAGCAGCCCACTACAAGACTAAATGACCTTTAGATCCAGAGTTTATGAGAGCGTTTACATGCACAAAAAACTGCTGATAATTAACTGTGAGAGGATAAAAATGCATATCTGTTCCCCTTACATTGAACTTGTCCTTGTAGGACTGTGGATTTGACTGGTTTCTCACAAAGAAACAAATATCCTTGAGATACAGCCCCGTTGCCAAAATGCCTGTGTTGATGACAGAGTTAAAAGAATGAGAAAATACGTCGGTACAAACATAATGTGCAGACAAGCAGTTCAACATAGTTTTCTTTTTGTTCACGTTTTCTCTAAAATGTCTTGAGAGCTATTTCTGATGCTTGATTAAAAATTCCTCTTGAATGTTTAATCTGACTTCGGTGAAGTGATGGGGATCAGACTGCCGTTCAGAAACGTTTTGGAGTGATTTTAAAAGCTAGAAAAATAGGGACATAGAAAAGGTGGAGAGAATAAGAGAGTGCAGTAATTGAAACGTAGGGAAACTGAGCTGTGTGCAACAATATTCAGACAATGATGAAATATAAAATAAGGAAAATTGAATTACATTAAATGTCAAATAACTAAATTACCATTTAATAAAATCAGTACAATTACATTACATTATTAAAAAAACGAGTAAAATTGAATTAAAAGCAACTTAATGTAATCAGTTCGTCAACACTGAATTACCAAACCAAACAGGAGGAGTAATTCTTGATGGTGGTGGATAGTGCTGTCTAACACTTTGGTCTAAAATCTATTGTGTAGCTTTTCGGATTGTCGTCAGCTAATACTTTATGTTGCTATTGGCCCAAGATGTCTGAAAAAGCTCATTGCTGAAACCCAGTGTTATTTTTTTACATTTTTCCCTCAGTATGAGCATATTGGATGATGGATCACTTGATCCGCATATTTGCTGACTTAAGGTTAAACTGCATAGGCGATGCTATATTTGTATTCCGTCTCTGAGGTTGAAACACACCATTGAGCAGGGGGATTGCAGCACAGTCAACTATTTTAGATAGTGACATGACATTAGTAAGTGAGTCAGTCAGTAAGTGAGAAGTGAGAAAGGACAGAGGACACAGGAAGCAAATGTACAGACTGGTAACTCGCTAAGGTACAAATTATTGCTGAGAAAGGGGAGTTAGAAATCACCAAAGATTTCTCTTTTATTCAGTTTTTTCTCAAAAATTTATTGTGAAAAACAAAAAGGACTAAATTCAAAAATAACTAGACTCGCAAAGCAAGTATTGACGAGGTCCAAGCAATCTTGCGTGATTTGGACAAATTCACAGATATTGGCATTTTTCTTCACAGAAAATTTGAATTTTTACTTGAAATTAAATTAACATCTGTTGACAGGGTACATGAGCAGAGCTGGTTGGCTGTAAAATGTTACAGGTTAAAAACTGTAAATGAAACTCTGCATACTCTGCAAATCTATATTCTTTATGCATTAAAAAAATAACACACACACACAGCCCTTATATCTTTGAACAAACAAATCTAAACTGGGGTTTGGAGATTGAAAAGCAGCAAGGGATGTGGGGAAGCAGAGGTCTCAGAGAGAAAGTTCAACATCACCAGTCAGAATGTTAGATAAGTCCCGAGATTGAAATAATTAATGGAGCTGCAGCTGCTGCGCCATCCATGTGTCACATTACACACAGCCCCTCTGTCAAATCACAGCCTGTGGATGGAACACATCATTTCTCCACTGCAAGTAGACGTGAGCAGCTCTGTGGAGATGATATTGTTTGGTAATTTTTAATCTTAATTTAATAATTTAGTCTTAACAAGTGTTTTGATGCATTATTCTACAAATCAGACATATTATCTGCAAATAAAAGCAATATCAGCAATGCTGTGAACAACAAATATTTTGAAATGAGGGAGAGACTTCTGTGTCTGGTGGGACTTTGACTCATCCTAACACTGTTAGAGCTGGTGCAGTTTCAAATGGTGAGTGAGTGCTGACCACACTGCCTTGGGGGTTCACGACAGTTGTACATCGACATCAGCATCTAAAGCCTCAACTCACGGTTTTTCAGCATGTTAAGTTCTTTTCTAGTCCTCAAGAAGGTGTTTTAGTAGCCACCAGCAAGGAACTATCATCATCTGACAGATTAAATACAGTAGCAGTGCAGAAGAAAAATGTGTAAGTGGGAAAGAGGGTCACCCTGTGGAGGATCAAAGAGGAGGGAGGAACCGTGTTTTTATTCATCTGAGCCAAGTTCAGCAAGAGACTGTTCGATCTCACCCTGTAACATGTCGTTAAGACAGCAGACTCCAGCACAGTCGAGCAGGAGTGTAGCTCTGCTCATTCAGGCCGTGATAGATAGAAGCTCTGTCCTGAGCCCACACATCTAGTGGAAATGTGTCCAGTTCACCAAAATCAGTCCCTCAAATGGATTAGCTCATGACTGTGTAGTGCCTAGCCTCTGTAAGGGAGAGAGAAAATAAACCATTCTGTGAGTAAAGGTTTGCTCTCTACCTGCACGTATGATGGCCGAGCCACTCATGTGATCTGCAGTGTTTCTGTGATTTGATGTTTCAAGTAAAATTGTCTTTCTTAGGATCCTCATGATTAAATCCAATTTTCTATTTTTCATTTAAGGTATTTACTTCCTTTGATTACATAGCCTACTTTTCACTGTTCATTATTACTTTAGATAAATAAAATAAAAAATAAATAAATGTAGAGAAGTCATGTAAGCAGGTGAGAGAGAAATCTGGAATTTCTCCAGCGTGGGATGAATAAAGACTCATCTTATCTTGCATTACAGTGACAGGCTGTCCTGTGAACACACATCCAGATATCCTGTTGATTGTATCAGCATTTTATGACTGCTAGAGAACTGATTTATTGCAGATTAACTCCTGCAAGATGTACCCACACGCAAACAAATGAAAATACATCTTGGTGTGTAAAGGAACATTTCTTTGTGCAAATGGATTTAAACCAAGCTCCTTTGTATCCTTCAATTAACCTGATTGATTTTCGGTGTTTGATGATGACGACAGAGAGTCACACGAGATGGAGATGGATGGCAGTTGAACCAAAAGGGAGATGGAGACATGGTCAGTACGAAGGCCCAGCAGTGGGTAAAAAGAATTCAGGGAGTGGAAAAGGAAAGAGGGAGCACTTTGTTTTAGGATGGTTTAAATAATGCATCCTCCTCATTTAGAGTCTTCCTGGTCTCCTGTACATCAAACGTGCTCCTGCAGCCAGGAAACGGCTGCTGAGGGATGAAGGTATCAGGTCTTAACCCCGCCTGGCCTTGGGGAAGCCACTTGAACAGAATGCACTGTGCTCAGAAGAATACTTTTCCCTGATAAATAATGCATCTTTTTCGACATGATCACAGAGACACTTCAAAATCTTGGTCCTGTGCCAACCGTGCGATACCTCGTGCAGACAAGCAGCCGAGGCTCATGAGGAATTCAAGGACAACACAGGTCTCCTTTAATGACAATGTGACTCGTCACAGCTGGAAAAGAACAGGTGTAACTAATATTATTAATAATGGCTGAATTCAGTCCAAGACTCCTGCTGTGGCTTAGAAGGAAAATTAAAAGGCGTGGAGTCAGTATGTCTACCTTTAAAAAGACAGCATCTACTTCTAGAATAATCCTTTACTCACTGTCCCCCTGTAATAAACATAATAGTTAATAGTTTATTCTATAGCACAAGTTTCCCTTCTCAGGGAGAGGTGAAATCAAGGCACAACAGGGAAGCATACTGCTTAAAGTTAAAGTGAGAGACACATGCCAGTTTTCTAGAAACAAGGATCAATTAGTTGTTGTTACATTGTCCATGAACACACAAAGCTTTTACGCACAGTTGCTCCTCTACAAAACCCTCACTATTCCTCTGAGTCATAGATCACGGTTTGAATTTTTTTGAATCTGAAGTCAACCTAAATTAACCACTAGCAGTTTGTGTTTGCACTGTACAATCAACTAGTCAAAAACATGCTGTCCTATAAATTATGAGGCAATATCTCTAAAATTTAACCCGACAATTGTGCGTAGTGTGTGTAACCGTAGCTTGGGGAAGTGTGACTTCTCTACATTTTGTGTAAGATTTTAAAGAATGATTTTCCATTATCAGGCTTCAGTTTGATCAGTGGTGTGGGCAGAAATGGGGACATTACAAATGTTTCCTGTGGCAGGACTCCACTATTCCTCTATCAATTAGTTTCAGGTCTTTTAAAAGGTGCATCACTCATTTCATAAGGTCAGTATCCATCCCAGGACGCCAGCCTGAAGATAGTAAATGGAAGTGCAGAGCCATCAGTTTTCCGTTGTTATGAGGAGCAATGATAATTCACATTGACTGACACCACTGCAGTGAGAATCTTCACAGTTCATCTAACAAATTCTGTGCAGTGGTGAGGGAGAGCAAATGAAAGCAAAACGGAAAAAAAAAAGCTTCATTTCTGTCACGGTTTTCCTGCTCTGGAACATTCTGTAACACCTTCTGCTGACATGCACCATCACCTTCTGCAAAAACACACAAACATTTCCTTTAGTAGAGGAGGAAGAATACAAAGGGAAACAGCAGGAAGTGAAAATAAAAGCCAGATCCAGGATTTAGAGGTTTAATACACTAGACTTACTGTAAGATGCATAAAGACTAATGAGCACAGGGCTGATGTTTAATGTCTTGTGTGGCTTCTCTCAGTGTTTTAATGCCCCCTTGGTCTGGGTTGCCAGATTGTGTGCAGATGCCAGACACTTTTTTCCAGGTTCAGGGGATAAGGATTTACTAGTATGTTTGCACAGAATTTACAAGGGTGTACAGCTGAGGGCCTGAGGACTTTAAACACACACAGCTGTCCTGGGACAGTCACATGGGTCAACAGACAAAAACACACCTTGATACTTACAGGCAATTCATATTCTGCTTGGGGCCATCCTTAAACACCTCTCTAGCACATCATGAACAGCAGCTTCTCCTATTTTGTAGTTTGGTTCTGGTTTTCTCACTTGATCTATTTTTCACCCCCTCTGTTCTTTTTACATCATTGCTCCTGACACATACGAAGCGCAGTTTATAGGTGAACTGTCTTCTGCTCACTGCTCAACGTCTGAACATCAGGTTTTTATACACTTTACATCTCCACAAACATCACTAATAGCAAAAAAGTCACAATATTTCACACTGCATCACAAACTGCAAGTGTTAGTCTAAACAAACCATATGATATATAAAAACAATATATATTATATATATATATAAATGACTTAACATTGCATAGACTGGAGACATGGAGCTAAGTTACAAATGTAGTCTTATACCATTACATCCTGACCATCCTATCAACTTGACAGTAGCTTAGTAGGCCTAATAATGTTTAGATCAATTTCAAGATGTAAAACCTGATGTTAGTTTGGGTCCTGAAGAAGCAGTTTGCCTATACTACAGGTGTTTTGTGGCTTTATTTGAGCTGCCAGGGAGGGAGACAGTCAGGATGCAAATGACATCTTGTTACTTAGCTCCATGTCTCCAGCCATAACATGTTGCTTATGTAGCATTTGTAATTTGATTAGGATGAATCTTCATCCCATATTGTATAAAATCACAATGTCTAATTGTAATATTTTTAAATCCAGAGCGAGCCGGGTGAAGTGTCTGCTTTTGCACACACCCGTCTGTCTTTTGGCGACCTTTACACCTCCCTGTGTTTTGGTAATGTATGTGTACAACTGTCTGAATTAAAGACAACAAGACTGGACGTGGTTCTGTTTTACGACGGACAGTCAGATATCAGATTTAGGCAACAACCTCATGTGAATGAATACTGTAGTTAGTTTAGGCTTAGCACTTGTAATTCAGGATGCAGTGTGAAATATTGTTAATATTATTTGTTTTTTTCACCCTGCAAGGCACCTGGGAAATGAAAAAGATGCCACCTGGCTACAATGTGTAAAACACTTCCATCGTCTATCTTGACTCTTCTTTACATTTATGTTGTGTTTTCATTCATTTTGCCTGTGGAAGCTCCACATGCTCCGACCAGTAGCCAGTAACATCTTCAGCAGTGCTTAATGCCATGTAGGCATTTTGTGTGTGCGACATGAGAATTGGGGCTTAGAGTGATAAAGAAATGGTTTGCTATCACTTCGGTTGGCTGGTTTTCCGCGCCACCAAGACTTCCTATTTCTCCCCAGAAAAGAGCCCACAGCTTGAGGACTAAGATGTTTTCCTTCTGCACCTTGTGCTTCTGCCATGTTCCATTAAGTCTCAGAATAGTGTCTGCTTACTGCAGCCTTATCTTTCTGAATGACACTGGCTGGATAACCAGATGGCAACTTCTCCTCAGCAGTGTTGATTAGCTGTTAATATCAGAAATTATAATTATATCCATTATAAATGAATATAATATGACATAATAGAAAATGGTACTGTTTTTTTTATACATGTCAAGAATACAGTATCATATTTTTAACTTAATGTAACAAGCTCAGTTCTTGCCTTGTTGGTAATTTTGTTTTGACTTACTGTAAACAAATACATAATTCAAGGGTGTCCAATTAGTCCTAGTCTGTTTATTTTGTCAGAAGAAATAGTAGCTATTTTATTTTACGTCTAAATCACTGTGCCACCAAAGTGTCTGAAGAAGACTGCAGTTCTTTGTTAGCCACCATGCAGATGACAATACTGGTTTTCTAAAAAGATTTAAAAAGCCTCAAGAGAGTTTCTTGTGAGCTTTTACCAATTAAAGAGAATTGGAATAGAGGTAGAATATATCTACTCTGTCGATCTATTCTAAACTATGATGATAAAGTGGCTCAAATTCTGTTTAAAACACAATTAAAAACCTGATCAATACTATTGGACGATTTAATTTCCTTTTAAAATATGATTACAACAACAAAAGTAGCAACTGTGCAGATGTCACCAAGATGTTGTTTCTGGTTATGTTTACGAACATAGGTTTACTACCTACGTACTTCAAGAGAACAATTCATTACAATAATAAATCTGTTTTTGAAAGGACAGAAATATTTGCTTGGTTTTAAATTTGACAGATGTCAGTAGATGTTATCATAAAATGAGTTTTTTTTTTTTGTTAAATTACTTTTTCTTCTGTCACTGACTTTTCTAACTTTTCTATTCCCCAAATCACCCTTTCAGCTAAAGTAATGATTTTATCTTACAATCATGTTTGTTGAATAAACAGTGAAGATGCACAGTTGGTCACAATTATGAGAATAAAATCTTTGAAAACTAGTATCCTCATTTTTTTTATATCATGCTCACATAGTGCATATTAAATACATAATCCAACTAACTCAAAAAACTCTAAAGCAATACTGAACCTGGATGTACTGTTCAGCACAGGGGATATTGTCTAGTTTGAGGGATCTCTGCAAATGTGCAGGAAATTGCTGTCTATGACTTTCATAACTTTGACATCTTTATTTCAAGACAATGAAATATTTACAAGTTGAAGTTCTCAGAGCGAAACAAGCTAAAAATAAAAATCTGTCACTTCTGTCAACCTCTAGACTTTTTTTTATCACCTCCTGTCTGTTTACTTTGCTAAACTGTCATTCATATTCCAATTCACAAAAGCTGTCTGACTGGTACCTGAGGAAAGAAAGAAAAATGAACATGAATGACCTTCTTAGAGTGAAGTCTTCAAATGTGTGTGCTACCAAAAAAGTAGGAGTCAGTGTGTGCAAATTTATTGTGTGCATCAAATCATCAGAAGACGCTGTGTTTAATCAGCCTAAGAATGTGCTAAATGAGGGTTTAAACATTAACATGAGCCCTGCTGCGACCAAGGGGCACTCGATCAATCTCAATCTCTACATTATCTTGTACAACAGCAGTGGAGAGTGAGTCAAGGTGGTTATTGATTACATTACTGAGAGGTTCCCAGAAAATACAGCCTGTAGCTGTTGCAAGTGAAGCTCCCTATTACCTCTGATGAGAGAAGAAGAGCAATTCCCATTTCCAATTTTCAAAAGGAACCAAGTCAATGTAATTAGGTTTCACATATATGGTTGTGAGATCAATAGTTGTTTCACTGTCACGAGTGAAGGAACAATATAGGGTGTTTCTGGATGACCTTTACAGTGGTGACTTCTGCTTTATTCTGCCAAGAGACCTCGGTTCAACTGCAATTTCATTTGGCAGCTGACATGAATGCTCCACGGTTAAAAGGCTAGAAGATGATAACCATGTCATCAATACTTCTATAACATTGCTCTGGCGCAGCCTGTGACAGATGAGGATGACTGACGTGAAGACACGAGAGTAAAGCAAGTGTAATTAAAGATGGAGAATGTCTGCTCTGTGCCGGGATGATTTTTTAATAGCCAGCTGTAATAGCGGTCAAGGCTTCTGTCATTTTTTGCAGTTCAAGGGGCAGAATATGTGCAAAACTGCATGTAGCATATAAACACAATGATTATATAAAGATCGATGTGATTCTCTAACATTGATGATATGTGCCAACAAACAAACTAATCTGATTAATTATTAACTTGATGCTTATTTAACTTGACATCCAGCTACATGATTTGAATGATAAACAGCCTGCACTTATATAGCACTACTAGCAATACTCTTCTCATTCAACCATCCCCCCCCCCCCACACACACACACCAGAGATTATTATTATAGTAATATGTCTTTAACATAGTAATGTTTAGCATGTATAACTTTACATGTAAAATTACATATAATTTCAGATTGACTCAAATTAAATCCACAAATGTTAAGAGGTTCTGTTTGGTGGTTTGAGTAAACTGCTTTCATTTCAATTTTAATTAGAGAAATGATATTAAACAAATGCAGAATTTAATTAAGTGAACTGACTGTATTTGAAAAGATGGTTGTAATATTAATTTAGACCTTCACATTTTTGTATCTCTGAGTGTGAGGTAAATAAGTTACCGTTTGTGAGAGTTGGACCAAAAATACACAGATCATCTACACGCCAATGCTAATAAATCTCTTATCTTTCTTTTCTTTTCTTATTAGCATAAAGCAGTGCACAAAATGTTCAGGTCGCTTTTTACAGTGGGGAATTTTAGCTGGCACAGACAGATGCCAGTCACTGAATGAAGGAGCAGTCACCACATCAGATGGTACATCATATCAGCTAAGTTAAGAATTCATGTTTCAGATTGATGTTTGACATTTTCTTGATAACAGGCAGAGCTCGACATCACAGCTGATGTAGCTAGTGTTTTTTTTTTTACTTACTAGCAACTCAGTATTTTCACTTACCACCATTTTGTTGTTGGTAAATTATGCTTTATTGTTGACAATAGTGTGCTAACATTTACTTGAACTAGATTCACATCTCTTTTGAACACAGAGTTTGGGGTTCACACTTTTGGGCTGGGATTAGTCGGGAGAGCTCCCCCCGCCTTACAGTGACGTGGGAATCTGGGCCCCCTTTGCGCTCCTATAGATTCATTTCAAATAAACTAACTCATTTGCACAACTATTTCACGTTTGAAACTATCATTTCATCACTCAAGTCAAGAGTTACAGTAAATGTAATCAGAAAGTAAAGAAAATATTCCCCAGCAGTATGTGAGTGAGATGTCTTACGCCAAATAAAAACGGAATCAGTTCCTCTTTAGCACATTAAACTGTAAGTTACTGTCTTACAGAAAGCAGAAAGAGTAAGTGATCTATGTTTGCTCTCAGTCTCTGCACCCTGTCATGAGATGTTTGGCCATTTTAAAACCAAATCCTCTGTTTATGTCTCAAATATGTTTTTTTGACAGAACTCCTAAATATTCCCATTAAATGAGTGAGATAAGCAATGCATCTAATAATTCATCTTCATCAATACATTCATCTTTTGCATCAAGTCTGCTGAGTGACAGACCAACATAGCCGTCCAGTAATGTCACCAGTGTTGCTAAAAACTGTATTGTACTGTATTTCAGGCTGCAGGCGAAAGTATTTTCCACAATCAACATTAATTCTTTCAAAGAGACTGCAAGAAAAAATTTAATTTATTAAAATTCCTAATTCCTTTTTTTGACTTATTTCCTCCCTTTGTCTGAAAGGAAAATGGTAAATATTTAGATATATGTCATCTCACAATGAAAATCCAAGATAAATTACTGTTCTTTGAGAACACACTATGTAGTAGAGGTCATTCATAATCATAATGGCAGATATATGAAGATTATACATCTGTGTGTGTGTGTGTGTGTGTGTGTGTGTGTGTGTGTGTGTGTGTGTGTGTGTGTGTGTGTGTGTGTGTGT